>JALBCR010004483.1:0-250894 GCA_030710515.1 Abscondita cerata | reverse complement strand
TGGTAATGCTTCGTTCAGTTACGTATTGCTATTACTGATGATATTCTAAAAATACAGACTATGCATTTACAGGATTACCTCAAAAAACAAATACATAAAAACACTTTAAAAATTACTTTCATTTAAATTATGTTTCAGGGTCCAACTGCGGAATACAATAAACAAACTTTCAAATTCAAATTGTACAGACGTTTATAATATAAAACATACAATGATTAAAAAGTACCAAAAACATTTTAGTACCCTTACAAAACTATACAACAAATGTATCGATGCGAAAACTTTCCCACGGTACTAAAAATAATAACATATTGCCAATTTACAAAAAGGTAATAAGTCAAGCGTAGTCAATTATAGACCAATTGCAATAATTCAATAATTAGTAAAATCTTTGAACACATTTTAAAATCACAATTATTGTATCACTTTGAACACAATCAGTTACTTAGTGTTAAAATCAGTTTGGTTTCAAGAAACAAAAAGCACTTTGGACGCATTATTGCAATTTGTTTACATTTCTGTATAGTAGTATTGACATGGGTAATTACGTGGAGGTCTTTTATTATTAGACCTAAGCAAAGCTTTTTTGATTGTGTTTTCGCATAAGATTCACATTAGAAAAACTGCAGAGGTATAAAATTGAAAATAGTGCTCTAAATTTATAAGATCTTATTTTACAAACAGGCAACAGTATGTGAAATAAATCACGTTAAATCCTGTACACTACCAATAAATCGAGGTGTCCTCCAAGAAGGATCAGTTTTGGGACCTTTATTTTTCTAGTTTTATTAATGATTTGAACCCAGCTCTGTTCTTTCCGATAAATTTATTTGTTTGCCGAAAAAACAGATAAACAAATGGATTTAAAAATATAATGAATTAGTTTTAAACGAGTCCAAGACGCAAACTATAATTTTAGTACTAGAACATTTAAAGCCATCAAAGCCTAAATAAATGTAAACTCTCAGGTATACTTTGAACCAAATCTCACTTGGTTTAATCACTGCGATGAACTTGCCAAACATTTATCTTCGTTAATCTTTTTATTTAGAAATATAAATGCCTCACAAAAGTAATGTTTATTGCGCATGCTACTCACTATTCTACTCAAAAATGATTTATGGTATTTTACTATGGGGACACTCAACTTCTGCAATGCGCATATTTGCTCTACAAAAGAAAGATAGTTAGAGTATTGAGTGGTGCAAATATCACGATGACACTATGCCTTTATTTAAACGTTTAAATTTACTCGCGTTTCCTGCAGTGTATATTCTGCATGTCTTACTTTATGTAAAACAAAATCAACAACAATATGAAACATACAAAATATTCATTCTCATAACACACACGATCAAACCGTAATCTGTATCAACCTTACACTCGTCTTAAAAAAAACCCAACAAGCGACTAATTTCTATGGAATAAGTTTTACAACCATCTACCGGAAACTATAAAAGCACTAGAGATAAAGCAATTTAAAGCAGCAATTAAAAGTACCTCATTATCAATACGCCTTTTCTGTATTAGATTTTCTAGATTTTACCTTTGGAAGGTCTATGTTCTAATGTTGACGAATGTAAAATACTTATATTATTAACATGAATAAACTAAACTAAATAGGGCTGTAATGGGACTTTAAGTTAAGTAGGTTTAAACAAAATTTGAAAATGATGATGGATGCAAAACTGACAAGCACATTTTTTTTCACTGCAACTTGAATGTAGGTACTGGATCCACATGACCAGTAATAAATATATTATTTGGAAAAATTCGGGGTCCTTTTGTCTCCTAGATTTTGCTAACTATTGAAAATAAGGAATAAGGAACAAGAAAAAATCTATGAAATTTTTGAAACTATAATACGTGAAAGGAAAATTCAATTTTATTTTCATTGGCTCCTAACTGTGATTCACGGGAAAGTTTGTAATTCGTCAACTGATACCTCTTCTGCTCAACGATGTCACCTTTGTCTCTGCACTTCAAATCAATTCAACAACATTCATAAAATAAAAAAATAAATGAAGAGGGGTTGCAATTTGATATGTTTATCTTACACGCTTGGATTTGTTTCTTTTGAGTGTCTTCTTTACCTTATATATCTAGAAATGAAACAGTGTGGCAGGTTTGAAGAAGTGTTGACAAAAAGAAACTTAAAGAACGTAAAAAAAAGATAAAATGATTTCCATACAAACATATGGTATCTTGGTGGGAAAGGAAATACCGCCAGACGCTTTTTTTCCAAAATTCAACCTTATCTTTCTCGATAACTGGAATGAGACAAACAGATAATTGAACGTTTTCATGTCATTTTACAAAACGATTTGAAGCGATTGCAAAGTTGATATTAAAAGATTTCAAGAGTATGCAGGAAACCACAGCTCGGAAATTTGTGGGAGTTATATCCCTGGTATATGCCAACAAGCGTTCACAAAATTTTAGTTTATGGCCCTGAAATAATTCGTACTTCATTCCTTCCGATTGGAATGATGTCCAGAGGAAGCACACGAGGTCCTGTAACAAATTGATTAAAAAATTTTGCAATGATTTCTCAAACAAAAAAGCAGCAGGATAAAAATAATAAAGCTACAATGCTATCAAACTATCAGAGTAAAATAATTAGAGAAGTCAGCTCTGAAACTGATTATTCTACTTTTAGTGACAGCAAATAATCTTTTATTACGTAAGAAAACCATAAGACATACCTACGTGTTTTCCAGTAAAAACAATATTATTATTACAATAAACCAATAGTTTACAGTTACTTATTTCTCTGTTATTGAGATGTTTATTCCTTTGCATTAAATTTCTTATACTAAATTCCCTAATATTTCGTCTTCTAAATGAACTTAATTTGAAATCACAGACTTTTACAAATTCCTAAATAACGAATTTTTGTAAAAATTTATTTATTTTATATCAGCTTATATTAAATCCGCCATTTTGTTTTTTGAAAAATTAATATCAAAATTTAATTTCCAATGACCTCAAAATTCCATAGTAACGATTTTTATAAAGTTTTAAGCAGATTTGCATTTCACGTCCGCCATATTGTATCCGCCATTGTGTTTTTCAAAAAAATAATATCAAATTTGAAATTAGTGACCTCAAAAACCTTCAAGTCAAGATTTTCAATACTTTTTGGACTTTTGGCCAGCTTTTTGCTGTTTGGAACCACTGTGAGTTCTGGTGAATCTGGGGGAAATCGCGAAAAACCGTGAAATTTACCTCTTTTTAGCCGTTTCTCGTCGCACAGTGGGAGTGCATGTTTTTGAGAAGGTCAAAATGAATAGAGCGAAGGTAGCCAAAGGATGTATCGTTGCAACAAAAAAAAATTTGCGATCGGACGCATACTTTCAGAGATATGATTTTTGAAGTTCAGTGATGCTTTTTGCTTTTCTTCGGGAGGATAACAGATAACCTGCTAACAATTTTTTATTTAACGTGGTGAAACGCGCCGGGACAGCTAGTTATGAATTAAATTTTATTAAAGAAAGACATTGTAATAACTATAACCCGAAGAACACGTATACGTCTAAAAAATATATAATTAATGTCACTATGATCGTCTATAGATGGTCACAATTGCCTGATTGTGCGATGTCATTTCAACATCGCAATGTCCCCGTGATTAACGTCTATATTGCATCCGATTTAGATAAAATTAAAATATACTTTTTAGTAGACGTCTAAAACACATTCATTTTTTTACCTGAATAAAACGTCTAATTTCGATTACAGTTTTCCCTGCTTGATTAGATTACAAATAGACGTCTATATCTGTATACACTTATAAAGTATAAAAATCAATTTGTGATCACTTTTAATAGAAGTCATAAATTAATAATTTTTTTTGACTCTATAAAACATAAGAAATATATTTCAATTTGATATCACTATGTAGATTAAATTTAGACATCAATGTATTTAATAAGTTAATATGCATGTTATTAAACAAAAGTTATACGGACTTAAGTTAAATGATTTACAGAACAAACTAAAAATCAAATATTACACAAAAATATCATTTATTACATTAAAGTACAAAAACAAGTGTAAAATTTAAAGCAACTTAAACAAACGTTAGTAACAACATAACAGAAATGAAACTAAACATTAATATACCATTCATAAGACAAATAAAAAAAATATATTACGTACATTATTGAATTACATTTGTATTTTTAACTATTTATTTTCTTCTCTTCTTTTTTACCATAATTGTATCTCTGATTAGAAAGGCGGAACCAATCCGGAGTGCTTTTCTAATATTAAGCATGTTTAGATCGTCTGGTTTGAAGTAAACACTGCAGCTATAATTAAAACAATTATTTGACCTATCAAACTTATTAGCATTAAGCATTTTTTCAAGCAAATGTTAGGAATGCACTAAACAAGGTTAAAAACAAATAATTCGCTCTAGAGCTGTTACGTGTGATGTCATTTTATAACGCATTGATGTAACTATAAATACCTTACCTCACGTGCCTGAACAAAATCTCCGAAATTTAGTTGATTTACTAAAGCCGTTCTTAGCTTGGTAATAAGGTTACCTACCTAAGCTCAAAAAATGATTAATATCTATGCAATTCTAAATAAGAACGCGGTTTTTGTGACCAGATTTAGAAGTTAGATGAGTTTATGCTTCATAATCATAAATCGCCAACCAAAACAAAAAATCCATCGAAAGCGCAAGTAGTTGTGCAAGTAATTTTTAATGAGTTTGGAAAATTAATACAAAAAACTTACCTTTAAAACAAAGACACAAACAGCACACTCAATCAATGACCACAGTAAACCGTTGAATGTTTCAACAAGATTCTAAATTAAAAAGCACGTATATAGACAAAACAAACACAGGCGACTCAACTAATTTGCGTAGGATTTCTTCACACGTTTGCAAAACAAGCAAGTTATCGCAGTTAATATTTGTTAATATTTTTAATTACTGCTTTATTAGCGTTCACGTGTACTTTACTAAAGGAATCATTTGGGTTACCTCCAAACTTTCAAAGACACGGCAAATTTTTTTCATAATCCATTAAACAATTACAGCCTTTTATTTCATTTTACAATTAGCCGTATGTAAATTGAAGTTTTCTAAATATAATTGAAACAGAAAACATAAATAAAAGTGTAAGGCAACATACAATCAACTTTGTTTCTAAAATGTTTATTGTTTGCAAAATTGTTACTATCTAAACCTTATCTTAACCTTATTTTGACTAAAATTCAAATTACATCTAAATTATAAATCAATTAGACCATTTTCTTGTAGGTAAATCATTATGTATACAATACATCACATTTTTGATGTATAACATACATCTATATTAAATCTAATACCGAACATCATATTTCCTGCGTCTAACATACATCTTTATTATATCTATCTTACCCAAATCTAAATAACATCATTTAATTTACATCTTTTATATTTAATTTTTTTTCCATAGACGAGTTTAGATGTTTTCTGACATCTTTTAAATGCGATTTAGACCAATTTGTGTTGTTCAGGGAACCTACCAACCAATACCGTTCATCACCGATCACATAAATTCTATTAAAACAAATTTTACGGAAAAAAATTTGTTTCTAAATTGTTAATATGAGCGTAATTTTTTTTAGAAAAAATTGTAATAACTGTAACCTACCAACCAACACCGTTTACCCCCGATCACATGAAAACAACTTAAATTAATTAAAACAAATTTACGTGAAAAAAAACTTTGTTTTTTGAAATTGTTATAATAAATGTAATTTAAAAAAACAATAAATTGTAATAACTGTAACCTACCCATAACACCGTCCATCACCGATTTTAAAAAAAACTTAATTAAGCTAGCTTGGGGCACTCTGTATATATATTATTCCAATTTATTCACCATTTACCATTTTAACCGTAATTTCTACAAAAGAATTTTTTATTCAATATTTTGTAATGACACGTGGAACAGTCTCTATTTTACCTTAGATGAAACACAACTTTTTATTATTTTTTTTCAATATAATATTGTTTACTACATTTAAATTTAATTATAAATACGCCATTTGAGATAATTGTTTAATAATAATTTTAGTAATATTTGCATTGAACCGTTAACTTTTATTAAATATGGTATTAAATAATATATTATGTTTAGTTCCAAAATAGAATGTATCAGAAAAAACGTAAGAATGTTTCAAAGAAATAAAAAATGCAATGACGTATTTGGATTAACGATAAAGTAGTAGTTGGAAGTCTGAGAGAAAATAATAACTACATGAAACGTCATATTTAATAAAGTAACCACGCGTCAGGATGTATTATATAAATTGAATGTAATAACCCATTTCATAAACACTATACAAACGGAAAGTAAACTTGCGCCATCGATTTTGGTTCACTTGTTGTGTTTTCGACATTTTAGATTATTCTTCAAATTTTGGTATTTGCAAAACAATATTATTAACAGTGAGTATTATTTTTTGTATTATTACCCAACTTTATTAAATCTTGAAAGCGTTTTATTACGTTTAAAAACAAACAATCGTTATATTTCAGAACAATGGAATCGGAGGAATTTGGAAATTATAGTAGCACGTCTTATGAAAATTATGCTGTACAACGTGTTATTCAAGACGTGGTGTTTACTCTCGTATGCATGGTGGCGGTGATGGCAAACTCGGTTTTAATTTACACAATTTTCAAGTTCAGAAGACTTCGTACGGTACCAAATCTTATACTAGCAAATTGGGCAATAGCGGACCTAGCCACGTTATTAACCACACCGAGTACTTATCGTCTAATTGCAAAGTTGGATAAAATATCATTATCGGGTATGTTTATGTGCAGCTTGTATGGAACGGGGGCTGCCGCGCATGTAACATTAATATTTTACGTATTTCTCTTGACTTTGGATTGGTGTTTAGCGGCTTACTTTGAAAACGCATCTAAGAAGTTTCGAAAATACACGAAATTTTATATTTTTGCAATATGGATATTTATGTTTCTTTTTTTATGTTTGACCATAGTTTTTTGCATTAATCATCACTTTCTTTACGGGTTTCATGCGATTATCGTGGTATTTGGATTTATGGGTCTTTTCCTGTTTGTAATTGTATTACAAATTTGTAGAGCCGTCACAAAATGTAGGAGTCGTACATTAAATTATCCTACAATTATGTTGACAATAACAACGTCGTTCGTTTTAAGTTTTTTCGTGGCTTGCATAAATGTTTTTTTAATGTATGAATTTAGTATTTTCTATTTTATTCTTCAAATCACATCTATGATTTTAGTGTACTGTACGTCTATAACAGTCTTCATCATTTTTATAGAGGAAGTCCCGATTTTCAAGCATGCTTAAGTAGATTATTTAAGCGAAATAAAAGCAATTACGAGGAAGCAGATTTTAATTTTCACAGTACCGGTAGAAAACCAATTGTAAAAAACATTAGTCATTGTTCCTTTAATAACAAAGAACAAAACGTTTTTGTATGTTGAAAGAGTTAAAACATTTTTCTTCGTATGTGGCTGTGAAATATAAAAGCTTAAGCAAATGCTTTGTTTAAGTTATCAAGTGTGATAGTATTTAACAAATTACCATTTAACAAACAAATAAGCAACGACTTGTATTTTAATAAATGAACAAAAGAGTTGTCGGTTGTCTAGACATTTAATTGTAACTACCATATTCTGTAATTCTTAGCATTTGTGCGTTTTAACGAGTCTACTAAATGTTAATGGCTATGTATAAGGATGCCGCTTTTCGTATACCATGCTACATAATTATGTATAAGCAAATGATGGTAATAATTACATTGGGATTTTGCGAAATGAAATTTGGAAAAATATTTGGTACAACAATTATTCCGTTAATGATTAGGACTACTATAAAACCTACTTAACAAAATACTTTTTGATACTTTTAAGTTGTAAAATTAATTATATGTTGTTAGAAGCTCTAATTCAGTAAACACTAATTTAAAGTATAAAATAACTGCTTATGTTAATGTATTGGTTTTGTTCAATAAAATATTTGAGATATGAGTTCCTTGGTCTCTAATACTACATGTGTAAATAACTTAACCGAAAATTGGTAAATTAACAAAATTTGTTATTATTTAATCATACATTAATTTATAATGTACCTATTACGCGATGAGCCGTGATCGTGGCTAGTCGATATTGCTGGCAGCTTGTACACTCATGAAATTTAAAACTTGGACACCACAATTTCTGTAAACAAAAGTTTGCACATTGTGAAGCGGGCTTAAGGGTATCATTTACAATTCTAACAGCAGGTAGTCTCAGCAGGGGTTATCTTATAGAAGGACTGTAGAATGAATCATTACACTAAGCACGTTTTAGAAAATAGGTAATTTACGTTGCTTACTTAATTTTTTTTCTTTAAAGAATATATTTGAAAGTATCGCTAATTAAACACCATAGCTCGATTAATTATCGAATCAAAATTTTGTTTAGGAAATGTTTACAAAATAAAATTAGAAATAATTTTGATTTAAAAAACGTCTACAAGCAATAACTTTTAAATTAAATCAAAAAACTAAACATGGTTATTTGGGTTGACTGATTATTACTTATTTTTAAATAAATCTAACCTACTAATTATTGTAAATTATTAAAAAAATCATTAAACTCTCTATTTATAATATTTAGTCCTTACAAAATGTATATTTTATGACGTTTCATTTTTTTCTGTAGTTAATATAAAAAGTGAAAATAAAAACTAAGGCAATTCTTATTGTCAACGTATATATTTAGTTTTTTGACAAGAATTTATTACATAATTATAATTAAGATACCAAGTTATAGTTTAAAATTAAATGAAAACTTTTTTTTTAAATAAAGGTATTACTATATAAATAAATATAAGAAATCAATAATGGGTGTGACCTCCATTATTATTGATACATTCTTGGAGGCGTCTGCTCATTGACGCTATCAAGGTATCAATATAATTAATATTAATCGTTTCCCATGCGGTATCAATGGCTGCAATTAGTGCATTACGGTTTACTGGTATAAAATTTGGCCCTTGTTGTCTTCGGATAACAGCAAGTATTCGAGCCCAAACATTTTTGATAATGTTAAAATCTGGGCTTTTTGCTGGCCAGGGTAACAGCTCCAAGTTATTTGCTTGTATCCAGTTGCGCACAACCTGCGAAGTATAGGGTCATCATATCCCGATAGTTAATTATCGAATGTTCCAAGAAAATATGTGTAAATAGTAAATGGAATCTACTAACGTAACGTTAAGTCGTTAATTATAGTTACATAACTCTCCTTTCATAAGATATATTTCATATTAATATGCTTATTGTAAAGCTTCGTACACACCTGAACAACAAACCGAGGAACAAACACAACAACGAACCGAACGGCAATCGGAACATTAATTTGGACGGTGCTACGTACGAATTTTAGAACAGATTTGCAAAGTCCTGATTGAACGGTTTGCGGGTTCCCCAACTTGTCGGTTTTTCTCCGACATCAAAGAAAATGCGCGCCAATACGTTTGCAGGTTTGGACGAATCTAAACAAAACGGCGAACAAACTTATGCGGGAAGAATTAAATTATTTATTTTTGTCCTCCCTTTTGTGGGTTTGTTGTGTTTTAGCGTAATATTATGGAGTTGACAGAAGAAAAATGTTTTAAATTAATCAGTGTTTAAGAATGCAAGAAAAAATGATGTCCCTATTAGCATCATTTGGGCGGGAAATTTCCAAAATAAAAAAAAGCGAAGTAAATTATAATTTTTTACTCTTCTTTGTGCGTAAAAATTTGGTTGGCACTATCTTCTTGTTTTCCGCAATTTTCTCTTCTCAATAATAAATATATATGAACTGAAAACTACTGAAAATAATTATGGGAACAGCACAAACGTTCCGTTTGTTGTTCGGATTGTGGAAATCATAAAAGATCGTTTGTCGTTCTGTTTGACTTTCGGTTCGTTGTTATGTTTGTTGCTCGGTTTGTTGTTCAGGTGTGTACGAAGCTTTACAACTTAAGCAACAATTTTTTGGCAAATAAAGATTAGTTTGTGATGTAATATTAGAAACACAAATTTATATCATATCAAACTTAAAACTTAAAAACCAAGAACGTGTATGTTATTGCTAAGAAATTATTAAGGAAAAAGCGCAATTGCAGTGTAAATATTTATAATTAGATATTTTCGAAAGTTTATAAGTCCTCTATTGTAATCTTAATACTTAAAAGAAAATCCTGCCCTTTAGGCATTATAAGGAAATGGCTTTTACTTTATGAATAAGTTTCAATAACAATAGAATATCCTTGCTTGTTTAATTTACTTCCTTTGAGTCATATTGCTCTAAGGGTTGTTACATTGGTCATTAGAAGTATGTAATAAATAAACAATTACCTACTGTTTAAGAAGGGGTAGTGTGAACCAATAAATAAAGTAAGAAATGTAAATTCTATTTTAGTTTAAAATTTCAAGTGTTGTGAAAATGTCACCTTATCTCGGTACTGATTTGAAAGCGCGGATTGTTTCTGGAATTAGCGGCGGGCCGTAGCGTGCGTGAAATTTCACGTATGTTAGATATACCAAAAAGCACCGTAGGGCATTACCGAGTAAAATGAAATCTTGAACACACTTTGGAAAGGCCAAGTGGTAGACCTAAAGTATCTACACGTGCTCAAGATCTCGAGTTGTTTCATTACGTAACAGAACAACCATTTGGTACATACTCCAAGGCTATAGCAGATACACATTTTTCGGATGCCGTATAACTGCACAAAAAGATTAAAGGAGATGGCAATAAAAAGTATAATGCTGCGAAAGAAGTTCTCAGTGACGAAAATATGAGACCTCGTCTAGAATTTGCAAAGCAATATGTAAACGAACCTTCGAAATTTTGGAATCGAGTGATTTTTAGCAACGAAAAAACGTTCAATAGCCGCAACGATGGACCACTAAAAGCTTTTAGAATGGAAGGAATTCGTTACGAAAATAATCACATATGTCCTAAAAACGAAGTGATTATTTTTCTGTGTATGTTTGGGGTTGGGTTAGCGCGCGGGGTCCAGGAGTTTGTTGGGCTATCGATGGACGTCTTGATTCTGCTGCGTATTTAGATATTTTTAGAAACTATTATGAAACCTTCAATCGAAATGTTTTATCCAGACGAAGATTATATTTTCCAACAAGTAAGTATTTTTATTTCAGTATACTTTCTCTAAAAAATAGTTCGGGATTTGTTGAATTAACATTTTCGTAATGTATTTTTTGTTGTTAAAGGACAACGCCCCATTCATACTTCGCGGGTTGTGCGCAATTGGATACGAGAAAATAACTTGGAGCTGTTACCTTGGCCAGAAAAAAAGCCCAGATTTTAACAATATCGAAAATGTTTGGGCTCGAATACTTGCTGTTATCCGAAGACAACAAGGGCCAAATTTTATACCAGTAAACCGTAATGCACTAATTGCATCCATTGATACCGCATGGGAAACGATTAATATTAATTACATTGATACCTTGATAGCGTCAATGAGCAGACGCCTCCAAGAATGTATCAATAATAATGGAGGTCACACCCATTATTGATTTCTTATATTTATTTATATAGTAATACCTTTATTTAAAAAAAAAAAAAACGTTTTTATTTAATTTTAAACTATAACTTGGTATCTTAATTATAATTATGTAATAAATTCTTGTCAAAAACTAAATATATTCGTTGACAATAAGAATTGATTTAGTTTTTATTTTCACTTTATATTAACTACAGAAAAAAAATGAAACGTCATAAAATATACATTTTCTAAGGACTAAATATTATGAATAGAGAGTTTAATGATTTTTTTTAATAACTTACAATAATTAGTAGGTTAAATTTATTTTTAAAATATGTAATAATCAGTCAACCCAAATAACCATGTTTAGTTTTTGATTTAATTTAAAAGTTATTGCTTGTAGACGTTTTTTAAGTCAAAATTATTTTTAATTTTATTTTGTAAACATTTCCTAAACAAAATTTTGATTCGATAATTAATCGAGCTATGGTGTTTAATTAGCGATACCTTCAAATATATTCTTTAAAGAAAAAAATTAAGTAAGCAACGTAAATTACCTATTTTCTAAAAAATGTGCTTAGTGTAATGATTCATTCTACAGTCCTTCTATAAGATAACCCTTGCTGAGACTACCTGCTGTTAGAATTGTCAATGATACCATTAAACCCGCTTCAAAATGTGCAAACTTTTGTTTACAGAAATTGTGGTGTCCAAGTTTTAAATTTCATGAGTGTACTAATAGTTGTTTAAATTCATCGATGTGTTAATTTGAAATAACAATATAATTAATAAACCAGTTTAGTTATTTTTTTTTATTATCTACGAGTTAAGTTTATCAATAAGAAATAGCTGTTGTAAGATGCCGTTTATGAAAAGACAAGTTGAAGATATTCAGAACGTTATCACTGCACATTTAAAAGATCAATTTACAAAAAACAAAGATTTTATGAAGTTGTAAATAACATTAATGACTGTAATGAGTTGGTAACACTCCTTAAATTAAACCTACCAAATAAAAATACGAGACAGAACACATTATTTTGGATACCATTTCAAAATATGAATAGGAATGTGCCACTAATTTCAACGTTAAAACTATTAAATTATTTAATCTCAACATTAGAAATAGATATTTATGGAATTACCTTGCGTCAATTTAAAAAGAGAATACGCACACATTACAAAGAAATTGAAAATTAAGTTATTAATTCTCCTATTTTTCTGATAATTTGCAAATAATAGTTAAGTTAATAAATTATGATTGTTTTGTTTTTTTTTCTATGTAATTAGGTTTTAACCTGTTTGGGAAATAAATAATAATACATATAATACAACCATAATAATAATAATGATAATAATAATAGCCGTAATAATATACAGGGGTGTCCCTAAACAAAGTGGCCTATCAGACGTTTATGGAGAACTAATCGTATTTAAATTTTGAAAATTTGTGATAATATATTATTCATACTGATATTTAATTGTAAAATAGTTTCCTTATATTACACTTCCGGTTGTGCGCCGGAAGTCGACATCAACTTCTTTATGTTAAATAGAATGATATGTTTTTTATGAAATTTTTTGTGTTAGCTCTAATTTAAAACAACCTTTATTAAGGTTTGTATATACTTCCCATAGTTTTTGAAATTAAATTTAAAAAAAAATATTGGTTTGTGGAAGATTTTTTAAAAAATTGATATTTTTGAACTTTGTTAAGATAAAAGAATTATATTTGGTTTCCTTATATCGAAGCTTAGATTTATTCATTACTGTGATCAAAATATGTTCAGTGTATTCACGTCCACCATTGATTCTCAAAGTAAGCCAACTTCAAATAGTAACAAGTTAATTTTTTTAAATGGAAAAAATACTAAATATTATTTTAACAGGTTGATTCAGAATTTTTTTGTGATCGATTGATATCAGCATTACCTATACTCATTTTATACGGTTTAGAAGTTGGTTACGTATTTTTATAAAAATTATTTTTAATGTGGTAATATCTAGCTAACTATGGAAAGAATATAAGTATGCATTGGTAGGATGATATTTATTTGTAATAAGTCAAAATCTAGGTAGCGGTGCAAGACAAACATTAAAAATGTTTAACGGTAGGAGCAATGTAGATTACAAATACTATACGAATAAATAAATAAACAAATAATAAAATTAATATTTAATTAGTTAATATCTACAAAAAACTTAGTTATTAAGTTGTTTAAAATGACGTTTATTTTCTCGTAAACAAAGATGAAGTCTTCGTAGCACTTCTTGTGTAGTAGCTCTTCAAATTTTACTTCTATTAATTCTTCTAACTGCCGAATTTATTCGACCTACCAGTTCTTCACAATTACTTACGGGAGTTGCGTAAACAATATGTTTTAATTTACCCCAAAATTAAAAAGTCAGATCTGGTACTCTTGGAGGCCAACTTAAAAGACCGTAATGAACCATCCACCTTACCAAACATATTGGTTAGTTCTTGAGTTGTAGCGTGTGTACTATGACCTGGAGCCCGCCTATTTGGTACCAATAAATCAAATATGTTTGAAGAGGAAGATCTGTTTTATTATTTTACAATATTACAATATTACATGTTACCAATAATGCATTGTTTTTTTCCATAGTTAGCTAGATATTACAAAATTAAATATAAATTTTATAAAATAAGTAATAACTTCTAAAACGTATTAGATGAGTACAGATAATGCTTATATCAATCGATCACAAAAAAATTTCTGAATCAACCTGTTAAAATAATATTTAGTATGTTCTATTGAAAACAATTGACTGGTTGCTATTTGAAGTTGGCTTACTTTGAAAATTAATGGTGGACATCCTGAATACACTGAACATATTTTAATCACAGTAATGAATAAAACTAAGCTTCTGTTATAAGGAAACCAAATATAATTTTTTTATCTTAACAAAATTCAAAATATGAATTTTTAAAAAAAATATTCTACAAACCAATATTTTTTTTAAATTTAACGATATTCCAAAAACTATGGGAAGTAGATATTACAAACCTTAATAAAAGTTGTTTTAAATTAGGAGCTAAATACAAAAATATCATAAAAAACATATCATTCCATTTAACATAAAGAAGTTGATGTCGACTTCCGGCACAACAGGAAGTGCAATATAAGCTGAAACTATTTTAAAATTAAAGATCAGTATAAATAATATACTATTACAAATTTTCAAAATTTAAATACGTTCTTCATAAACGTCTAATAGGCCACTTTGTTTGGGGCACCTTGTATATTTCATGTTAACATACAAACGTATTTACAGTCGTTTACAATTATTATTAGCCAAAATATCTGTTCTGAATTGTTTTAGGTTCACTTTAATGTTAGGAGGTAAAACGTTATAAAATATCATACTATAATGATTTGGGTCTGATTGAGATTTTTTATTCTATGAAAATCTGGTCGTAGAGTGTGCGCGCTCTTGTGGAATGATGGTGTATATTACAATTTAAATTATTTTTAACAAATAACAAAAAGTCATAAATAAATAAGCAAGGTAGCGTCAGAATTTCAAATTGGATAAAGAATTTCTTAGATTCAGCTTTGTAACTGCAATTACCTACTATTCTACTTGCTCGCCTTTGTAGCCAAAATATTCGATGACAACCTGTAGAGTGTTCCCAACCCAGAATTGACATTATCGACTGACACAAGGTAAAGTACGCTGTTCGTAATATTTTAGCAAATACTTTTAATTGTAAGGTTTTAAGGACATAAATATTTTTACTTAACTTGTTGGTTAACATGTCTGTGTGGTGAAACCAATTTAAATTACTGTCTAAGTATACAACCAGCAAACGGACATGTTTATCAAAATTTTCTAAACTAGTATCTTTTAATGTAAATAGCATTGACTTAGTTTTTCAAGTATTAAAAAGCAATTTATTCTGAGTAAACCATTCAAGAGACTTTGACTGTACAAATGTACTTTTTGTGTAATATTTTCTACATAATACAGTTTACAATAACTTCTCCATAGCATAACAATAGGTGTCACATGATTGTCGTATCTAGGTAAGTTGTGTATAATTGCATTACAAATAACGTGTTCCTTTTTACACGAGATGTCGTTATACACACATTTCACTTATGTTCATTGCTCCACAAGAGTTCAAAAGACCAACCGCCTCCTTGTACAGTTGTATACTTAAGTATACACCTCTGATGAGCTCATAATAAGAGCGAAATTCGCATCAGGTGTTCTTTCGTGCGTGTATGCTACTGTACCGAAATACTTGGCATTATCGACACGAGTGTTATTGCATTCTAAGTTATTGCTTAGATAACGATTTGCATTTAAACATTCAATGGTCGTTACAGTTATCTGTTGGCATTACTTATTTTGTTACGTGTCCGTTTTATTACGAGATGTCGTTTAGACACACTTACAAATAACTTACGTTTAAAGAAAAAAATGTGTGAAATGAATATGTTTGGAAATATTATAAAAATTGAAAAATCTTTCTTCTTTGGCGCGATGAATTGATGTATTTATGTAACACTTCGTGAATTTGCAGTAATCCCGAAAATCTATATAGGTTAAGTACCCTTTGTTTAGGCGGATTATGGCAAAAATTAATCAGATTTTGGTTTTATATGTATGATACCTTATGCCAAATTTCATCGGACTAACAAATTTTTAGATATCTTGTTTATATATGGACGGACGTGCCGACCTGCCGGTTAGCTTCAGGACAAATGATTTATAATGTGCCATCTCTAATTCATGGGAAAAAGTAAAAACTAGAAGTGTCAAAATTTTTGGTTTGGAAAACCGTTGCATAAAGTATAAAGTAAACACTTTTTAAGGTAGTTATTCCGCCGGCTACTTTTACACCAGTTGTCCTGACGTCGAAATGTCGTCCCGCAAGTTGTCCCATCCCAAACGAGCAGTTAGCGAGGGTTTTATCATCGCTGATGGAAGATCTCAACATTTTTCCAAAGTTGTAGCTGTACTAAATTAACAAAGCCAATTCGCAATAAAAGTTAGTGTTCAATAAGTGAAATATGTGTCTTAACGACGTCTCGTGTATAAAGTACACGTAAATAATAATAGTATAACTAACAAACGCCAACAGTTCACTGTAACAGGAAGTGATTGCTATTCTTTCGTGCGTGTGTGTCATAGAACAAGAAACACTTGGTTTGTAAATCAGGACGAATGTTTTGGTATATGAACTTATCACTTCGTTGACAATATTGCAAATAACAATCATTTGCCTGTTACAGTGAAAACTGTTCGCATTTTTAGTTATACTATTATTTTTTCTGTTTTTTATACACGACATATTTTACTATAGTTCATTGCTCCACGAGAGTTTAAAAGACCAACCGCCTTCTTGTATAGTTGTATACCGCACTTAAGAATACATATCTGATAAACTCATAATAAGACCAAAATGTACACATTAGGTGTTCTTTCTGCGTGTGTGCTACTGTACAAGAAACACTTGACTTGTAAATCAAGACGATTGTTTCGCATTTAAAATCATCACTTTGATGACGATATTGCGAATAACAATCAATTGCCTGTTACAGCTGGAAATTTCCCGGAGAAAAGTCTTTATTGAAACTATAAGAAACCATTAGTTTTTTTTATTGATTTCTGCGTGATTTTCAACAGGGAGCTTGTAAAGAGAGTCCAAATTTATGAAAAAGCAAGAATTTTAAAAAATTAATATATATGATCTTGAAGTACTCCATGGTCAACAAGAAAAACATGTTGTTCTTGAGAATCACCACTTTGGTTTCCGGACCTGGTCGTCTGAGACCCTCCCGAATAATTAGGAAAAATGTACAACACAATTTTACAAAACACAATCACATTACACACTTAATTAATATTATTACATGTGAATACTAGGGTGGGTAAGGGTTGGCATGTTTAAGTTTTCCTAAACCTTGAAGTAAATACTTTACCAAGACGAACCAATCCACAATTGCACACGGTTTCGTCACCACACTGTACAGTGTGTCCTATTTCGATGTAATTGTTGAGTTTTCAGGTATTTTCGCAAATTGATAGAGAAAAACCGTAGTCGGGCCCGATTTTTGAGACATTCAATGGTCTAAACAGCACTTCGATATCTCGACTCGTTTGGGAGATACAGAATGTTTTGCGTTTTATTCCGTTTTCTTTAAAGCTTCATAACTTTTTTGTTTGTAAATATATTTTATTTTAACCAAAACATTTTTGTGCATTTTTTATACGCAATTTAATGGCGTACTTGAATTTATTCTAGCTTAATTCGTTTTCGAGTTACAGACTAAACATGCATTTTTTTAAATTGAAACTATAGTTGGCTATGACTTCATTGATTAGAGTTTTTTTTAGCTTTCTGAAAATATATGGTTTCATATATTTATCTTGCCAAATAAGAAAATTATAAACGATTTTTGGAAAAATACCTCTTGATCAAAGTCACCTATGAACTTTTGTTTACTGCGCGCATTTGTTGCTAGTTTTTTGACACTTCACGCAGTTGTTTCTTATAAATAAATGGACGGAAGCTATGTATGATCAATTTGAAAGTTACCCAGTTGTGCCCCAAATAGGTGATCAAAGCACCTTTACTGTTAATGATTCATTACATTCTTTATTAAAAGTTGCCCCTTGAGAACTATAAATAAATAATTAATTATAAAAACAAGGTTCACACAATGTTATTTTCAACTTCTAAATATACATGGTGATTTATACCACGAGGCAAAAAATGAAAATATGTGTTCACAGTTTGATTCTAAGCAAAAAATGCGAAATCATTTTTTTTCCAATCGACCTTTGTTTTCGAGATATCGAGGTTCAAACTATTAAAACCCTGGTTTCACACAAAAATAATAGTAGGCAATATGAAAACTTTATTTAAAAAACTTTGTAACTGTAACACAAAGAAGAACCAATACCTTAACTTACAAAGTATGTTCGAAAAAGTACACCGCCAACTGCAATGCAAGCCTGGCAACGTAATACCACTGAGTTATACACTGCAGCAAAGTCTTGTTGATTTTCAACTTCAAGTTGCTGAACTGCATTCTGGACTAAATTTTTAAGACTAACAATTACAAACACTGCACCAAATGTGAAACTGTCAATAACTAATAAATAAGTTATTGTTTTAAAGCACTCCATATTAGATTTTTGTAAAATTTAAAATCGTATATTTCAAAAGTTGGTATCTCAATATCTCGAAAACAAAGACCGATTGAAAAAAAAAATTATTTCGCATTCTTTGCTTAGAATCAAACTGTGAACACATATTTTCATTTTTCTCTAATAGTTAATGTAGTGTCGTCAGCAAAATTAAACTACATGTGTGTCATCTTCTATAGAGTTTGGAAATGAGTTTACGAATATTAAAAACAGCAATGGACCTAGAACACTTCCTTGTGGTAATCCGATACTGATAGTAAGGTTTTATGACATACACAATTGAAAGCCTTTGATAAATTAAAAATAAAGATAATGTATGGTCAATGTTCCCTATACCACGTAATACATTACTTGAAAATCGACAATAGCGTTACCAGTGCTTCTGTCTTTCCTAAGGCCAAACTCGCTTTCATTAAACAAATGATTTACTTTAAAATAACTTGCAATTTGTATTGCAATGACTTTTTAAAAAACTTTTGAGAAAGCCAGTAGAATAGAAATTGGCCTATAATTGTGAATGTCGTTTTTGGCACCGTTTTTGTGTATTGATAAGACCGATGCAATTTTTAGCTTATCTGGGAAGATGGATTTATCCATACAAAAGTTAATCAATTTGGTTAAGATATTATTTTTTATTACATGTGAACAAAGACTATAAATATATTTGGATTTGCTAGATTTAATAGAAGTTAAAATATCCCGAATTTGCAGAAAAGTGACTGGTTTAAATTTAAAACAAGATATGATGGAAGATTTCATTTTTTAGTAATTTATATGATTACTATTAAAAACAGGTAAGTTTTTGGTAATGTCACTCCCTACATTGACAAAGTAATTGTTAAAATCATCTGCTGAAAAGATGTTGTTATCGTGTGAACTTTTTTGGTTACGGTTAGTGCTTTTGTTTATGATATCCCATAAAGTTTGGTAACATTATTAGAGTTGTGAATGAGTCTATCAGTAGCTTCTATCTTAGCTCGTTTTAACTGTTCCCTATAAGGCATTTTGTAATTATTTTTTTGTGCTGCTTCGATCGAAAGCAAGAGTTTCTATTTGTTGCAAGCGTTGTGTAACATAAAAACAACACTAGAGTGTGCAAAATAAGAAATAACAATTCTAGACATAATTAGCATTTATTAATTTGTTATTATAAAGAAAAAGTATCTATGAGTAGTTAGTATCATTTTAAAAGCTAGAAAATTTTATTTAAATGCAAAAAAACGCTGTTAAAGTTGAAACATTAGGGTTTTTATTTGCAACTATATTGGTAGTGTTGGTGTTATAACTGTTTTTTAACTGAATGAATGTTTTAACCTATAAAAGTCAAAGATCAACAATTTGAAGTGAATGCTAAAGAAAAATATTTTACAAATAATAAATGGAATTAAATAAATACCTAAAACATAACAATGGAAAGGTAAAGTAACACAAACTTATAAGATACGTATATGAACATTAAAATTAATTGTAAAATTTTGACAATTTGTTATACTAACGGCTAATTGAATGTCGTCAAACGCTAAGTTGGCAACTTGTCTTAACCCATCACTTTCAAGAACTGCCGATGTTGAAGTTTCTGATACTGAAGGTTCGTCAAATGATGTTACTGTGTGTGAGGAATGTGAGGATGTCGATTCAGAAGCTGAGCAGTTTACGATGACAATTTTATCATGAAGGGAGTCTTCGATATAACCTTCTGCTACTGATGAAGACTTCCACCCACCATAACGTTTGACGTTTAAGAAATTTGCACCTTTCCCAGCTAATATTGTAGCACTGGAGCGTCTAAACCCTGTAAAGGATGGTACATTGGGCAATTTTAGAAACTCAGCAATTTTTGGTGGCATCTCATCAAAAGTATTGATGCCAACTGGTTGCCGAGTACATTTGTTATTCGAATAATAAATAAAAAATCGTGTATGCTCTATATTTTGGGGTCGCAACTTGAAATATAAATTAACCGTTTCAATCTAAGCTTGGTTATTTATAACAAATGTAGGGTTGCATTTATTCTGGTATCGTTCATTCGTTTTATGATAATCATATTATTAATAAAATCCACATTACTAATTCTATTTTTCGGCATGCTCTAGAAATTGATATTATAAGCACAGTCTAGAATGTAAAAACAAAATTTATCAACAACTTACAGTATAGTTCTTGTAAATAGTTTGTACGTATAGTATTGCAAATAGTATGGAATCATGTTATTGTATATATTTAATTGTAGATTCTAGTGTTTAATTAATTTAAGAGTTTAGTATTTATTATTTTTAAAATTAACATAGTTAAAAAATGTATTTACCTTCATGAGTAAAAAATGTTTCGTTAGGTACGGTTTTAAGAAATGTTTCTAAGTCATTTTTTGTAAAAATTTCAGATTTATTTGGCTGATAACGGTTATTTTGCCTTTTTAAAAAGCTACCAATTGTCGATATTAGCTAATGTGGATGTTGTGATGTATGCTAAGTGTGGATTTTAGCATTGAATATGTACTCCACAGTGTTAAAGCTTTCATAATATCTGATTTTATTTTAAAATAGGCAAGTAAAACCATTTCTGTATATTCCTGAATAGCATTTTCTTCACACCATTTGATAAATTTCTTATACTCTTCCTTATATAGGTTTGCTGATTTCGATGGAAGTAAATTAGTAACTGCTTCTTCTGCATACTTTTGTATGTGATTAGGAATATTCATGGTATTAATTATTTTAAAATACTGTTTAAACTTCAAATTTGATTTTTTGTTAGTAATAAGTAATACCAACAAAACATCCGAAGCAACAATTTTTGTTAAATTAAAAACCCAGACGATTTTTTTAAAGAAACAGCGCAAAAAATGTTGAACATTATTTATGTCGAAAGTCCCATAGCAGAACTCCTATGGGTTACTTTCGACACTCGTTACGTAAATTACTATTTTTTATAATCAATTCTTCAGTTGGAAATTTAAAGTTTATAGTTTAGTAGTTTAATGTTTCGCGCATATTTCTTAGTTTATTATTAAACCACTGAATTCCGCCATCCGATTTCTTACAGAAATTTTTTCTATATAAAAAGATTTGTTGAATACATCTTCAAAATAGTCATGAAATACGTTAAACTTATTATTGGCATTAAGGTAATTGACCATAAATACTTTGAATTATGTTTGTCTACATATTGAGATTGTAAATTTGCGATTATCTGCTCACCGTGGTGGTCAGATATATCGCATTGAATTGTGGATTTAGTGATAATGTCTAAACTAAGGTTCGTAAATACCTATGTATGTTGTCTATGTTTTAAGTCTAGTTGCATTAAATATCGTTTGCACATACCTACACGTCATAAAATAATCGCATTATTTAGTAGCATGAGCAATGAGCTAAAATATACTTTTTTTACCTCCTATTGCTAATCTATTTACTATATTACCTAATGCTGTCCTAAATACCTCAAAATCACCTAAGGGTTGTCTGTAGACACAAACTACATTACAATTTAATATACTGTAGCTAATCCCGCATACTTCTACATGGTGTTTCTATATTTGACCACAACGCTTTTCCCTCAGAGAGGTCTCGTAAATTGGTGAATTTTAACATAGAAACATGAACCCTTAAACGGCTTAGTTGCTGAGATACAGAGTGTTGAAAGTTTAAAATCAAAATTAAAATTTTCAATAAATTAAAAAAGCCTTTAAAATAGTTTGAAACCTTATTTCAAAATCGAATGAATAGTATGGATCGAACCAAGTTGTTTAGCAAAACGCCGACGAGCAAATTGCACTGCACACAATAATTTAAAATATGTCAATACTTGCAGACTTTTGTTTAGAAGCAAATACCTTTAAGACCGTTCATTTTAGCACCATAAAATGTAGAAAATTAAAAAAAAAAAATAAAAAAATTATGTGTTCCAGTAGCGTAAAAAATAGGAGGGTAAAAGTTGTCACTAACCTTTATCGCGGGCCACTGGTTAAATTTTTGAAAAGTTAGTTTTTGTCAAAATATGACTTTCTTGAAGAGCATATTGGTCACCAAATTTGAAAAAAAAATTTAAAAGCATTTTTGATTTATTGCACATTTTTAATTTTTATTTTAAACGTTAAACACTCTGTATCTCAGCAACTAAACCGTTTAAGGTTTCATGTTCTTATATCAAAATCAACCAATTTACGAGACCTCTCTGGGGAAGAGCGTTGTCGGTTGAATATAGCAACACCCTGTATATAGTTTTCAATTGAGTTCTTGTTTATTTCTTTTAATATACAAAATTTTTCACTTCTTTTACTGTTATTAATACACCCCCATATAAACAACTAGATCGAGTAAATGATGTTGCCATATACCACTCTCCGCAAGTTAATTTGTTCACTATTTAACCAATGTTCACTGATAGTAACAATGGCATATTTTGTTGTACTAAAATTTAAAAAAGTTTTTAATTCCAACAGTTTGTTGCGAATGCTTTTAATATTTATATGAAATACACCAAAATTTGACTTTGCTAAGAGTAACTCTATACTTTTAGTCATTTGTTCCTAATGCGGGTTTTCTTTTCGAAGTATTTTTAGCGGTTATGTTTTTGGATTTCTTGTATGTAATCATACAATCCTTGTTGGAGTTGTTACTTGATTTAATTGGGATATCACTGTTTAGATTTATAATATTTTCTAAACGACTGTTGGTATTGGCCTCTTCAGGTGAAGGTGAGATAACTACTTGTTTTTGAACTATGGCTTCACCGGTGATATTACTTATCTTTTTGTTATTAGCTTGTAAATTGCTCTTACTTTCGAATATAGTTTTGGTGCTTTCAAAACTTCAATTGAAATTACATTTGGTGCTTGAACAAATGGTGATGATACGATATTGCAGTTGTGGGATTCCAGAACTTTTATTTTTCTATTTAGATCCCTTATGTAGATATCTTTTGTTTGTAACAATTTAGTTTGTAATTTTACGATTTGTTCTTTACTACTTAGTAATTTGATTAACAAAGCGTTTATTTTTAATACCAAATCACTGTAAATTCATCTATTTTTACAAAATGTTTTTTATTAGTACAACTTATGTGGTAATACTTTTCACAATTTTGCACATTTAATTTTTTTATTGACAGTAGATTTATAGCAAACGCAGCACTTAAGAAATGACGCGCTTTCTTCACTTTTCGGGATTTTTACATAGTTGTCAAAAACTGGCTAGGTCCACTTACTCTATCTGCAGTATATTGCCCACTATGCCACAATAGATTTATCTGCGGAGGTGACTACAACGCAAAGCACACCTATTGGGGCTCAGGAACAAATACCAAAAGTTGAAAACTTGGGCATACTACCTCTGTCCACAGGCAAAACCACCTATTACCCTACAGACCTCAACTAAATATCAGGGCAGGACTAAATCGGCCAAATCCCAACTCACCTATTACACTATTTAGTTCTTATTTTAAGGTAATTTGTGACACTGATAAAAATTTTGTACCTTGTGTCATTATGAAAAAAAAGCGAGGCGCTGCTAGATTCATATGAAGTCAGCAGGACCACAAGAAAAACAAGAAAAATATAAAAACAACTACAGATACAGAATGAACATAATTTGTGCTAATTTATGCTATACAAAAGAAACAGGAAAATTGATTTTGTATCTAAAACTACAACTCATTACTATTCGACAATTAAGTAAAGTACTTATTGTATCAGAAGAATAAATTGATGCTACTATTTACAGCATACCAGTTTGTGATTTTAAATTATTTATTATCCGATTTTGTACCAGGTGCCTTTATCTGAAAAAACCACTCCTGATTATTATTCAACTGAAGAGTAAATTATCAATTTTTACCAGCAGAATCAATCAGTTGTGTTACATTTACAGCATACTAATATGTGCTTTTAAATTATTTATTATCCGATTTTGTACCTTGTGCTCTTATAATTTTTTAAGTTTCCATTTGTTTTAAGTAAAAATCTTTTAAAGTTACTATGTACATACTTTATTTGTTTTTTTGTTTTTTTTAATACAACAGCTTTATTTTCTTGCCAGAATGTCATTTATTTCCCGGCATTTTAGTACAAAAATGTAAAAAAATTAATAACTTTATGTAGGTGTTAGTTTTTGAATAAGATTAAGATAAACAAGGTTAATTAAACAAGGTTTTCAATTTTAAAAATAATTTTAATACACTCTCTACATCAAACGCTTTAAAAATTGATATTTATTAAAGACACAACTATTTTTCTACCTCCTGTTAAAATTTCAAGTGTCTTATTGAAATACTACCTGAGGTGACTTCAAGGAGTAGTCTACAGACGCCCAAAGATTTAGAAAAAATTGAATAACGCTAAAGCGGCTGCAGTTGGAATGGCAAAATATAATATCATCGTGTACAGAATTTTATGACAGAACTACTATGCTCCTTACCGTGAAAAAATTTTGTTCAAGTTTAATGTAACAAAATATTTAATTTATTTCTTTACGTTAATGATATATACTGCGTCCCACATAAAGAGGACATTAAACGTATGAATTGATTCTGCTGGTAAAATTGGTACTTGAGTAACTTGAGTTGAAGAGTACGAATTTGAAAATCGGATAATAAATAATTTAAAAGCACAAATTAGTATGGTGTGAATAGTAGTATCGATTGATTCTCCTCATAAAATGAGTACTTTGCTTTTTTTTGTATGATAGTGAAAGGTAGTTTTCAGATACGGAATCAATTTTCCTGTTTCTTTTGTATAGCGCAAATTATGTTCATGCTGTATCTGCACTTGTTTTAATTTTTTTTTGTTGTGGTCCTGCTGACTCTATATGAAGCTAGCAGCGCCATGTTTTTATCAGTGAAACAAATTAACACAAAACAAGCACTAGTGTAATAGGTAAGTTTGGATTCGGCCGATTTCTTTCTGCCTACTTCAAAAAGATGACCTACTCGATCTTTGTTTTGTAAACAATATAAATCTAAACCTCTTCAATATTAAATCCTGCCTGGACCTTTAACGGACCACTCACCGATACTACTGACACTAGGTACATACAAACTGGAAACTCTTTCAAGAAATAATCGAAAAACCGTTAATTCTGGTATCCCACTAAAAACCACTAAAGACTTAAAAGATGCAATGCTACTCGCCAAGCGATACCAGTACCCGTCAAGCATATAAACTTACGAAACTACCCAATTATGGTCAAATAAAAAATCGAAGAAAAACGGAGGTTTAAGAGGATATGCGAGATATCAAAGCATCCGAACAAAAAGAATCCAAACTGGACATTCGCAGAATTGAAAAACTTCCTATCTGAAATTAAAAACCAAAATTTTTATAAATACTTGAGTCAATTGTATCCCTATAGAAAGCAGGTAGATACCTAAAAAATTTCCAACAACACAAATCGCTAATCAGAACAGAACAGAACACCTGTGTCAAAAATGATAACAAGAAAGCAAGTGTCCTCGCTGAACACTTAGTTAAAAGTATAAATTAGCCCAACAACAAATCCATACCTCGTCAACTTTGAGTCTCCCAGAGCAGCATGCTAGGCTCAAAGTTGTACCTTATATTCACTGCATACCTTCCGACAATACATGACGATACGCACATCCAACACAGATCCAACTCTGGCATCCCAGCAACTGCAAACACATGTTGATTTGATACAGCGCTGTTGCAATAAGTGGCATATTCAAATTAATGAAAATAAATTAGTACATCCTTAAGAAGGAGCTCATCTCTTACGATTACGATTAATAACAAACACATACCCTAAGCTAATAGTTCAAAATACCTTGGAATTTACTTGGACAGGAAACTAATCTGGAAGGCACACATATGGGCAAAGCGAAAGCATTAGGGACTAAAACCAAATGTACTGGCTGATAGAAAAGAAGTCACAACTCTTTTTGAAAAGTAAAATAATACCTTACGTTTCGATGTAATGCAGTGTATAAATCTCATTAAAGAAATACACCGCCTCCCGCTCGGATAGTTCCATCCTGGAGAGGTGTAGCTTAAAATGAAGTTTAATGATTCTTATTATTAGTTTATAATATTATATTTCTTTTGCATATTGGAAAAAAGATTACGGATCTCCCTTCAAAGAGGTTTCCAACTAGTGATATTTTTGAATGTCATTAATTGAATCGTTTTTATGAATTAGTGATTCATAATTATCTTTACACACTTTTCAGTTTTTTTTTAATTACCATTAAATTTTGATAAGTTTATTGTGGGTTGCTTAACGTTTTGAGTCTGAGAGCCGACTCTGCGGTGTTTACACTAGTGTCCACAGAGTTGTCATCAGTATGACTGAATTTCTTTAAAATTGACTTAGTTTTAGATACGATTAATAGGAACCCATTTATGAATTCGTCTCGGCAATCCTAATGTTGATTAAGCTCTTCTTCAGTACAAGAAGTTTCAATTTGATTTTGCACATATTCGAATTTACTAATTAGTTCTTTAATATGTTGAACCCGCTAATGCAATTCCTTGTACTGTTAATAAGAAATTTTATTAACACACCCTACAGTCTGAAGAACTTTACAGTTCACATTAATTGGGATCCGGCCCAACTACCAACCCCAACAAACAAGAACATTATCTTCTATACAGATGGATCTAAGTGTGAAGGGGGATCTGGCTCAAGTGTATACAGCACTAACCCTAGAACCAACAAAAGAGTTAGTGTAGGTAAAATGTGCAACATCTTTCAAGCTGAATTGCATGCAATAAACATTTGCGCCAACATAGGCATCGAAAAGAAGTTGCATAATAAAAACATATACATTCTCTCAAACAGTCAGGCGGGGCTAAAAGCGTTAAATGCATACAGTACCTCATCCCGACTGATCAAAGAATGTAAACTCATACCTCAAACCCTAGGCCAAGAGAATACAGTAAGATTATGCTGGATTCCAGGGCATCAAGGAATAGAAGGAAATAAAAAGCGGACCAGCTTGCAAAAGAAGCAGCCTGCACAGAAATGACCGGCCCGGAGTCTGGTTAACGCATTTTAAAAAACTAAACCCTCTCTATAATAAATGAATGGGTTAACATTACAAATCAGTGGAATTGGAGAAATAGCACACAAGCTACACACTGCAAAAGATTGCTAGATACTCCTAACCCACAGACTACCAAAGCCCTACTAAGATTGAACAGAACCCAAATTAAGCAGGTTGTCAGTCTTTTAACAAGCAATGAAGCCTTCAGAACCATCATGCGCAGAAACAACACCTACAGAGGTAAACTTTCCTGCAGACTTTGTCAAGAGGACGATGAAACAGCTTATCATATCTTCTTTAAATGCCCCGCACTAGAGCGTAGAAGACACCAACTAGGATGGAGTCTAAACTCTAATTAAAACCACAAGTTGATAGGAAACATAGCAAGCCTAGTAAAAGACACAGAGGTCGCCCCTCTCAACCTGATACATCTGACAGTACAAGCCAAATAGAAAGCAGTCAAGATATTTAATCTAATCTAATCTAATCTACAGTCTGTAAATAAATAAAAAGTTCTTGAACATCGCTGTCGTACACAGTACCCAAAAAAAACGAATGGTGATTATGTGGGGACTACCGGAGATTTAATGTAAGAACATAGCTTGACAATTACTCTATAAAACACATTCAAAACTTTGCCCAATCCTTCCGTGGAAAAACAATCTTGATCTCATCCGCGCTTTCAACCAGATTCTGGTATTAGAAGAAGATATACTGAAAATGCTGTTACAACACCCTTCGGCCCCTTCAAATTTCCTTTTATAATTTTTGATCTTTGTATTTCAACCTTGACTTTCCAGCGCGTAATCGATGAAGTTTATCTTAGCCTCGATTTTTGTTTTGTGTATATCGACGTTACATCATTTCAAAAAAAAATTTCAACCTCTAGAATTAATCTTTAAACGTATTAAATAACATAAAATGATGATTAATTCTAGTGAATGTGTTTTTGGACAAGGAGAAATTAAATTTCTTCGACATCTGGTCTCTGGTCTCTGACGTCCACTACCCAAAAAGATGACAGAAACCAATCCAGAGACATATAGCGTTTGAGGTACGTAAGAGAAATTTAATCCAAACCGCTGTGTTGGTACAACCTAAATACAATGCTCCATTTGCAATTTTTAATGACAAATTTGGCGGTTGAAAGGTCGCTTGATCAATGGATTCACAACAGTTAGAGATTATTAGATTTAATCTCAAAAAAACTGAGTCTCATGATCGGATATTACTTGCAATTTACCTTGTAGTTAAATATTTTAAACATATCGTTGGTTGAGTACTACATGGTTGTATCTGGCCATGAGTAACAGTGGAGATAATTGAGTTTGAAACTTTCATACAAAATTTTGAAAAAACTATAGAAGCAAATTACTTCCAGTTAGGTATATTTATTTTTCATTATCCTTTGTAAAGTTTTTCAATATAAACATCGTAATAAAGCAACCAGAATGTTGGGTAAATTTTTTTTATTGTAACACATACAACTTTGTGGTTGCAAGAGTTTCATTAAAATCTAATTGTTGTCATTTACAACCTTGTTGCGTTATACCCAAAATACTAAAATAATTTTTATAATAATGCTGCATGTAAAAAATAACTAAAATTAAACTGCACAATACCTAAATTAACATACTTACGCTATTAAAACTAACTAATATTTGAAAGAACAACGTAATCTTAAATAAACATTTATTTTTAATTTTGGGAACAGCTACTCTTTACTCGCCTGGTACCCTTTCCTACGTTTGCTTTCGGTTCTGGTAGAATACTATCATAGTACTCTCTGTCGACTTGAGGCATCCATGGCAGCATGCTTTTTAAGGCACTTGCTTTGTTTTCAGGCAAAATACCTCTATCACTGGACTGTTTAACTTTAAATAAGTCTGTTTGGATGCACGAGTTCCTTAGTTCTTTTGTATATTAATCTTCTTAAATTCCTCGCTGTAAGAACATTTATATGCAAGTTCCTGAAAACATTGTGTGTACTCCATAGCAACTACTTTTGTATAAGAGATAAGTCCATAATTGAAGCGAGATGCACCATCATAAAAATTTAGAAAGTAATGAGGTCTCATTTGTATTATTTTGTAGGGCTTTCTTTTATTGACTTTTTCAGCAGTCTTAAAAGACCGACAGGCGAGTAGTATTCAGTCTTAGCGAGAAACCTTTCAATAGAACTATGCACAGAATCTATTTCTTGTACTGCAGAATGGCCGGGTGTTGAATATTTCATTGTAATTTTCTGCAGTTGTGCGTTTTCGAAAATCAATTTTGTTATTGCAAATGAAATCAAACTGTTCCCATTTTGGGGACACAGCTGTCACTCCATAATGTCAATTCTGTTAGGTTTGGATTTTCTTGTAGAACTGCCAGAATAATTTGGTATAAGGCACTTGCAGTATCGTTTCCCTTGCGTCCTTTCATGACCTCGCACCAAATCGCACAATAAACGCGTTTGGTTGTGGACAGATGAGCGGTTAAATTGTATACAGATAATTTACTTTTATAGTAAAACTGCCCAATTTCGGCTTTGGGGCAAGACAGAACATTTTGAAGGTCGAAACAGAGGGTTGCTTTTTCCCCGTTACTTCTGTCTTCATTTCGGTCTTGCCTCATAGCAATTTTATCTTGTATGTGCCGATTATATTCTTGTTGTTTTGTTTCATTTAAGTTCGATTCCTCTTTTAACAGCTTAAATTCTTCACAAATTCCACACCGATCTTTCTTGGGTTTGTGGAAGTATAAATTGAAATTAGTTGCAAATATGTTCCGATAAGCTGATTCTTTACATGGTTCATTACCTATTTCTTGCATTTTTTCAACGTATAATTCATACATTCTACGTATAGTCAATTGTGAGTCAAGATACTCTCTGTGGCTCGAAGCACGACAGTAGTGAGAATCTACCCTGGGAAAACTATTTATATGGTTTACTATTAAAGTCTTGTCTTCGTCAGAAATTTGTTTTTTGATGTGCTTCCCAGATAAACTCTTCAATGGTATATGCACAGATGTATTTTTTGCATGTGCGGTATAAAGAGGTTTCTGACTTATTGACAGTGTCCCCAAATAAAAACGTTTGCATACTTGCAATTGGTCGTTTTCAATTTGAAAGAAATACTTGTAAGTTACTTTCCTTCTTGATGATGCCTTTCTTCGTTTCGATTCTTCTTTGATTGTTGTTGACACAAGGAACAGCTTCTTTTCTTCTGCGGACAGTGTATAGTATTTTTCAAATATATTATGTCTTTCTTCGGCAGTAAGTTTATTGGCACATTTATATTTACAAGATGTCTGACAATATTTAGTGGTCTTAATTGTTCTGCGAGGCACTAACTTTTTCGGCTGGACATGTACTCTTCACCGCGATCAAATTTACATTTTCTTACATTCCGAGCCCAATTCTGTGGATTTCAAGGTCGTTTTCTAGTTTTTTTTGGTTTATTCTCTTCATCAGAAAATTCTGCACGGATGACTTCGTTTGTGACACAGTTGGTAGTGTCATCTGGATTTTGATCCCCTGCTGATGTTGGATTTCGTTTTAAGTTTTCTTTAAATTTGCATCTTTTCTTGGTAAGAGCTTTCTCGGTAACTTTATCTTTACTACAGCTAGGAGTATTGTATGAACAGTCCTGTCTTTTTAGAGGTTTGGGATTATTTCGTTTGTTGTGTAAATATACATTATTTGTTTCACTAAAAAATATAATATTTAAGCATAAACTCAATGTAGTAAAAGCATAATCTATCAAATTTTACCTCTCAGAGCTCGAATCAGTAGGAAAGTACTCTTTATCTGCATCGGAATCATAATAAGGAGAATCGGTCACATCCTGGTTGCTGTGTAAATATATTGTATTATTCGTTTCACTAAAAATATATTCATAATAAACAAAACATAACCTCAACTAAGCAAAAATGTAAATTTTACCTTTCAGAGCTCGAATCAGTTCGTATGTATTCTATTTCTGCTTCATAGGCATTATCGCGCAAATTAGTTTCATCAGTAGCACTCATTATGTCACTGTTTCAACTTATTTTTCAAGAAAGGAAGTCGGAACACAAGAGATTTACTTTACAACAGCATGTGCGCTGCAAAGCAACAAAGTTCTAACTGACAGTTAAAGTTCTCAATTAGGCCCATATGTAAAACAACAAAGGTGTATGAAACCACATACAACTATGTGATCGCAAAAACGTATTTTCAACACATACACTTATGTTTCATTGTCTATAAAATGATTTTGGTAAGTGCTGTCATCTATTGGACGATAGCAATGTCAAGATATTTTCATATACAACCTTGTAGCATTAAAAACTCAAAATCTCAAAAAATGTCACATACAACCATGTAGTACTCAACCGACGATATAGTGAAAGGTCGGGCTTTTACAATTTTTACTGACCACGATAGTCTTTACGTAACGAAGCGTTTGAGACTTGTCTTGATTTTGAAGTTTATGCAAGTGCACAGAAAAATAACGAAGAGCTCAAGAAATTTTTAGAAGTTAATAATTCAATTCTCCAACTTAAGCTAGTGAATATCCCTGAGACTAAAGCTTCAATATTTTTTCACATGTTTACACAAATAGCACGCTCTTTTGTTACTAAAGATTTTTGACAAATCGTGTTTAACATTATACACCGTCTATCACACACTAGAACTAACGCAACTGTCAAGACTCAATCAAAACAGACTGTCGGAAATTGGCTCGTCTTCAGTGCCAACGGTCATAATAATCAAAATATGTATCTGGACCAATTGGTACATTTGCATCTCCCTCAACACGCTTACTTTGATGTTGTTATTTTACATATGTCAGAATGATTTAACAATGGTTGATTGTTTTACTCGGAAATTTTTCGTTTAGGGGAACCCGTTAAGAGTTATTACTGACCAAGGTCGACAATTTCAGTCATACATTTGAGAACGACATGATATTATCCTTCTGCAATTGGTATGGTAGGGGATTGCAAACGTTTAATCATAACATCTAAAGACTACATCATCAAACACTATCACAAGACGGTACATTAAAAAATACAAGTGTTATAATATAAAAAAACATACAGTGACTGTTCATTTATGTTTTAATAGTCTACTTGGTTTATTATCAGTATTGTTCTTGTTTATTATTTCTAGGATTATTTTACGCAAATTTTTTAAACTCAAATTAGAAACGATTATTTAAGAACTCAAAAGTTAATAATCATGATCTAATTAAAATAATCTAGTTTCTAGGTTAATATTTCATATGCAGATGGAATTCTGGTTTTTATTTAGTAGTTTATTCTTTTTTTCACAAAAGCGTTTTGTGTAAGCCTTTATAAAAGCCATCGCATAATTAAATTTAATGATTTAATGAATTTTTTAAACTCGCCTGCAAGAACAGCTTACATATTCAATATAAAACGCCAAATTGTTTTTCTAAAAGCATTTAAGAATGTATTATTAAAATAAATTTAGATTAAAATATCTGCTGTTTATTTTTAAGTATCAGTAATTTATTTGAGGTTGTACACGATAAACTTAAGAATGTTAATAGACGGTTATGTAAACATTTAATAAAATACCGTTATGCAGTAAAACATATTGTAAAACTTTTTGTTAAAAGTATCAATATTTTAAAATATATTTTTTTCTAGAATTTGTAATTTAAGATTTAATTTTTACAAAATAAAGGAAAGTAGCACACACATTTTTTGAATATACAGAATAATTAATGAAATCTGTTGTTCTCTAAACATTTTTGTTGGTTTGTAGAAATACAACACGTGCAGCAAGATTCGATTTTAATAGTAACACTAACTAACTTTATTTTAGTTCAATAATACATTTATAATTACAGTGACATATATCAATGCCAATCGATCAGTTACTATATCAATAATTTTTCGTGCAATAGGAACTACACTACTATTTTACCAAAATATGAGATAAACAAGTGTAATGCTGACGAAAGAAAATATCAAAGAGCACAATATATTACAAATTACAATATTGTTTAGCCTTACAACACCTAATTCATCTCAGAACTAATGCTTCTGAGAACTCAATCCTTTTGTTAGCACATCTGCAGGCGTATTAGCTGTCTGTAAATACTTTAAAATAACAAGGTTATTTGTAATTGCTTCTTGGATGAAGTTTATTTATTTATTCGTATGGTATATTTTAAATATTGTATTGTGATGTAAGTGTTATGTATAGTGACGAAACGTGTGCAATTGTGGATTGGTATGTCTTGGCAAAGCATTTGCTTTAAGCTTTACGAAAACCACTAAAACCTAAGCATGCCAACCCTTACCCACCTTAATATTCATGTGTATAATTTTAGTTAACTGTGTAAACATTATTATAGAAGGTAAATAAAAACATAATATATAACATATAATATATAATGGACCTATTCAAGCGCCAGTCACGACAATAACAAAAAATAGTATGTAAAAGAAATAACAAACAAAATAATAGAAAAACACATAATTAGGACAGAGAATACAAAATATTGCTAAACTTCAGATGTTTTTCAGATTCGTAAGCAATAATATAGCTTCATTCGTTAAATTATGAATGTTTACAAAACCCACCTTTAGACTTTGTTAATTGACAATCCTCTACAATGTGTATTACGGTCTCTGGTTTTTTTCCACAGTCACAATTTTGAATAGAAAAGAGAGTTGCATTTTGAATGGCCTCTACTTATGCGATTTACTTTTGTTCAAATTTTTCTTATTTGATAAAAGTCCTGGACTTCTATTGTTGGATCATCAGACCATAATTTTTTCCACTCTTCAACTTCAGAAAAAGTCGGACTTAAGTAGTCTTGCACCTATATAGGACTTCATGGTTGTCAATGTCATTCCAAATTGGTAAGTTTTTGTTGAGTTAGCATTCTCGTTTTAACGCAGTCGAATGTTAGATGGAGTAATATTGCAAAAAACATAAAGCCAATCGAGAGGAGTAGATTTAATGGTTCTACTAATTACACGCATAGTGCAGTTCAACTGGGAATCAATTTTTGTGTATGATAACTATTCCACCAGACAGAAGCACAGTATTCTGCTGCAGAATAAACTAATGCCAATAAAACTGTACGAAGTGTCTTTGCATCTGCTCCCCAAGCTGTTCTCGCTAATTTTTGAATGACATTATTAATCCTAAATAGCGTTACGTGCACGACTTTGCGAAATTTATGATTTGTTACAATCTTATTTAATTTTTATACACAGATTTAAATATGTTAACTTAAACTAACCTGGTAGATCTATCCGACGCGTACGTGCGACCTTCTACGGTTTTCTGCGCTGACCTCTTAAACCTGGACTGTTTTCTCAATTTCCATTAATTGTTCCATTTTGGTTTTAATTGTTTAAGCTTTCATTATTAAGAACTTTATAGGTTTTTTATTGTCAACACTACTTTGAAGGTTACAATACTTTTTTCAATAATTAGCCAACAACATTTCGTATTAATTGTTTATTGTACCGACTTAAAATTCTACGTTCATCATTCTCTACTACTGGGAGCGTCTCTCTCTACACTTTCATTTCACTTGATCACGTACGCACAAAAATCAATATATCTTCTTAAAATACAAGATATATCTCTATGTCGTACTACTAGACATTATATCTCTATTTAAATCTGTACATTACAATTATGTCATCATACAATCATCGCAATATGTTGTTTTGTCCATAGTGGTTGTATGTAATTTTGTATATAGCCTCAAAAATATTACGATTTGAAGAATAATCTTCACTTCAAAACACAAATTGATTGAAAATATAAAACTATCCAAGAGTTAAATAATAAAGAAAAACTTGCCAAAAACAAAAATTAACGACCACTAACAAATTATTTTCTAACCTCGAAACACAAATGTCAACACAGCATCCGTTGAGTATGTCAAACGTCTATCAGAAATTCAATGGTATATTTCCGGTTTGGCGCTTTTTAATTGGCTTATTTTTGACAGTTTCGACCGCGTTAATTTTTAATAATAATGTTTATTGGTCACATTAAATTTACAATAAAACAAAATTTTTTATTATAAATGTATACAATTATAACAAAATTTGCAATCAAAAGGTGCTTTTTCAGACTGGCTCTCTAAAGACAACCGTCTGCTTAACCTGAACATAAATTAAACACATTCTAAGTATTTATTTTTTTTGTAACTGTTTTTTATTTGTTCGCTAATATTGTCATTGAAAACAATAAAAAATCAAATTTAATTCAAAAAGTTACCTATTATACAGGGTGATTTAGCTAACTAGTTCATTAAAAGTTTATGGACTTCCCATTGAAATATTTGTTTAAAAATTTGGAATAGGGGATTGCTCTAAAAGTTCTATTTAATTAAAATATTTCGAAGCTCTTCTAGCACTTCCGGTTACACCGGAAGTGGCTAACCGCTTTCTTATTTTAAATGGAATCATATATTTTGTTGTAGATTTGAATTCTACGTTAAAATCTGAGTTACTTTCATGTAGCACAACCTATATGAAAAATTCATAGTTTTTGGGATATTCTCATTTTTTTGAGAAAAATTGGTTTTTTAGTATTGTTTTCAAACGCTTGTCAATGATTGAAAAAGAAAGTTATAGTAACAAAATTTTGGCTATATTTAGGAGGACTGTTAAGTTTTTAAATGATGTGTAATTTGACATCTCATTATTTACAGGGTGTTCAAAATGTTTGGCTAAATTTGACTAACTTCAACTGCCCAAAAGTCAATTTTTTTAAATGGAACACCCTGTATCTTGTTCTCTATACCTATCTGTTACCATTTTCCTGCTATCGATGTATTCACACTTGACACACAATATTTGTCTATTTTATTAATTAATTTCTGACTAGTGGCCTGTGGAAATTAAAACAATGTGCCTTATTAAACGTCGACGTGACACATTATACACGATATGAAAATCTACCAAGAATATTCGAATGAAGACATACTAAATTTATTTTTTATTCATGGAGAAGATTATTGCTGTTTGCTTAACGAGAGGTATCTACATTTATGGCCTTTAAATATTATTACATTGCAAAAAATAGAAGCAAATTAATTTAATTATTAATTTAGCAACTGTTTGATATGCCGTCCGTGGTTTTCTAAGCACAATAAAACTCTTCTGTTAACTTCAGCTATTGTGGATTTTTGAACCATTTGCACATTTACTTCAGCGAAGGCAGTTCGAACCCCATGTAATAAGTCATCTCTGTTATGGACTGGTCTAGAATAGACTTTAGTCTTGACATACCCCTATAAAAAAAATCCAGAGGTGTTAAGTCAGGTGATCTGGGAAGCCATAGAGATAGACCATTGCGTCCAAACCAACGATCTTCGAACATATGGGATAATTCTTGATAAATCTAATGGGTTGAATGAGTTATAGCACCATCCAATTGGTACCAACATGAATTTAGAAGATTTAGGAGTAAATTTTTTAAAAAATTTGAAACCACTCCTCTAAGCATTTCTAAATATTTGCGAGAATTTAATTTTTCGTCATACACTACAAAACAAACACGATTATCCATAATTAAACAAAAACATTAAAACTAAATGTGTCTTGAAAGTTACCTTCGCGCACCATCCGAGGATTTTGTTCTGCCCAATAATGCCAATTTTTCCTATTAATGATTCCTTCTCTACTAAATTTTGACTCATTGGTCTAAATAATTTTTTCAAAAATTTGGGTCTTTCTGCGTTTTCAATAAAATGCTTTCACAAAATGCTACACGACGTATTTCGTCACCTGGGCGGAAAGCTTGTAGTTTTATAATAGAAAAAGCATGCATTTTATGTTGTTCCAAAATTCTCTGTATCGACGAGTAGGACAGTCCCAAATCTTTAGACGGAGCTCTAATCGATGCATGTGGATTTGCAATAAAATATGCCAATACATCTATTTCGTTGCCTTCATCACCGCTGACTACCTTGGGGCGTGTTCTAGTACATTGAATTCCAAATTGTTTAAAAGTTGCCTCTATTCTCTTAAACGTCATTTTATTTAGAGGTCGCAAGTGTGGATATCTCTCGTTAAACAAACGGCAAGTTCTTTCAATAATGTTTTCCATGAATAAAAAATAAATTTAGTATGTCTTCATTCGAATATTCTTGGTGAATTTCCATATCGTGTATAATGTGTACGAGACGTTTTGATAAATAAAGCACATTGTTTAAATTTCCACTAGTGAAAAATTATTTAATAAAATAGAGAAATATTATGTGTCGAATATAAATTCATCGATAGCAGGAAAATGGTAACAGATAGGCATAGGGAACCCTTATAAAGATTGAAATACCACTTAACAAAGATTGAAATACACTTAAAAAAATGACTTTTGGGCAGTTGAAATTAATCAGATTTAGCAAAACATTTTGATCACCCTGTAAATAATGAGATGTCAAATTACCCATCATTTAAAAACTTAACAGTCCTCCTAAGTATAGCCCAAATTTTGTTACTATAACTTTCTTTATTCAATCATTGACAAGCGTTTGAAAACAATACTACAAAACTAATTTTTCTCAAAAAATGAGAATATCTCAAAAACTATTGATTTTTCATATAGGTTGTGCTACATGAAAGTAACTCAGATTTTAGCGTAGAATCCAAATACACAAAAAAAATATATCATTCCATTTAAAATTAGAAAGTTGGTAGCCACTTCCGGTGTAACGGAAAGTGCTAAAAGAGCTAAAATGTTTTAATTAAATAGAATTTTTTGAGCAATCCCCTATTCCAAATTTTTAAACAAATACTTCAACGGATAGTCCATAAACTTCTAATGAACGGGTTAGCTGAATCACCCGGTATAGTTAACGTGCTATCGTATAGTAACTGTCTCACTTTATTTTTGAATAATGCTATAGAAAATAAAAAATAATTTGTCGGGAGAAGATTAAATACTTTTGCAGATATATACGTAAAAGATCTCTTATACATCTCGAATCTATGCAAAGGATAGATATAGCCGTTTTTCTCCAGACATGTACGTTGTGTACATCAGTTCGGTATCTAATTTTATGGCAAAGGTAAGGTGGAGCCACACGATTTATTACTTTCTGTGTAGACTAGTGTATGTGATATGTGACTCTTTTTCGGAAGCCCGTAAATAAAGCGTAGGCAAGAATTTTGGAGCCTTTGAATTCTACTTTTATCTGTGTTATCTAGGTAAGCATGATAAAAAAATTGCAATAATTCATTTGTGAGAGCACAAGAGAGTCACAGAGCGTAATTTTTGTTTTCGTGTTTAACATATGCCTCGCGGTATATAATAATTTAAGAGCACCTGTAACTTTTCCATAAACATTTTGACACATGAGACTTGAAGCGAAGTTCCTCATCAAACACAACACCCAAGTTTTTGCATTTTTTAGTAAGCGATTTATGATATGTCTGATGTATGGAAAAATGTGTAGAGTGCATAAGTTTAGTAATTTTATTCCTAGAAAATCCGCCCCCACAGAAGCTGATTTGATTGTGCTAAGTATTTTGGCTACAGTTTTATTGTCAACCTCGCTAAAAACAAATTCAGCTTGTATGCTTGTCATTACTTTAGAGCCGTATTCATAATGTATACGTGTATTGGGTACGGTACTGCTTATTCCGCTAATGAAAAATCGATTCAACTCGTTTGGATTGGTCAGTGGGTTCAGTAGAACATTTGATTTTTTTGTAGATTGAATATTTACATTTTTTAAAGCAGACCATATTTGCTTCGAAGAATTATTTTTAGTGCAAGTCTCCATGTACACCTTTTTTCTCTTTCTGATAGCAAAAGTAGCATAGTTACGCAATTGCTTGTATTGAAGCCAGTCACTATTCGAGCGGGAAGAGTTAAATTTTTTTTCGCTTTGTTACGTAGTGATAATATAAGTGTTAAGTTATATGTCATCCATAGCACGGTGTCTGGAAAACATTTGAGTAACATACGGCGCATGAACGTCAAAAATAACTAAAATGTTATTATTTAAACATGTTAACTTATCATTTATATTGCACATATCAAAAATGTAAAAAATGGAATGGATTTGCAAATTTTTTTAAAATATGTGATAGTTAAAATTACAAAAATCTCTGTATGTTCTACTGATGGGCTTCTGAACAATTTCTTCGACTATCATATCACAGTAGATTAAATTGTGATCTGCAACGCTATATACATCGACGACACCTACATCAGATATCTTTGCATCACAGCAGACTATTATATAGTCAAGTAAGGTAGATAAATAAGGACCGACACAAGTTGGAGCACAGATAATTTGCTTTAAATCAAATAATTTTAGCATATTAAAAAAGTTTATCACATTTAAATCGTGAATATTTAACTCATCCTTATTAAAATCTCCCATGCAAATGATTTCATCATAAGATAACACAAATTTTAAAAGAATTTCTTCAAATTCATGGAGAAAACTATTATAGTTTCGATAAACAACACCAATAATGATTCTGCTATTTTTATGATCAATTTCACCCACAGACTCTCATAATGTTCACCAATGTCACCTAATAGTACTTTGTAATTGTAAGAAGATCTTATATATAAGGCCACCCCACCACCTCTGCTTAGTCTAGATACTTGTTCAAAATTGTAACCTGGGATCGCTATGTTACTGACTTCAAAGTTTGGGGCTCATCAGGATTTGCTTATACCCATAACATCGCAGTTCATGTGGAAAAACAAGGTACTTCAGAGCCAAAAAGTGAGCAGTCTAAGATCTAACGTTAAGATAGGCTAATTTCATATTTTAAAATAAACTATAAATTCCGCTTACTAATCGAGTTAAATATAGGTCCAATCTATAATTGGATAATTTATGATAAAACTGTTTATTAAAAATATTATAATCTATAAGGAAATTATTTAGAATATATACAACAAAAGAAGTAAATTATTTGATAATTGAAGCAACAGATAATAGTATATTATGCTACTAGGAGTAGAACGCATTCTTTTTGTGTTGAGCGAAGGTATTGCGGCCGAAGCGCAGCTGAGGCCGCAAAATACTTTGCGAAACACAAAAGGCGTTCGACTCCGTGTAGCATATACTATTTTTTTCAAGCGTAAAAAACCAAATTCTTGAAGTAATTGAGGTGGTTTTAGAATGAATAGGCAACAGCGTTAACTCAACTTTACAACTGTCAAACATGACTGTCAAACAACGTTATTTTTGTTGTGTGTATTAACACGGTTTGTAAAAGGAAAATTTTTGTATTAATTTGTAGAGTAAGAAAGAAAGCTATAATTATTTAACAATACAACAATAATAATAATTAACTCTTATTTCAGATGAAAACTTAAAACAAACATTCTTTTGTAGTAACTATATAGTGGAAAAAAATACCTATTTCTTATTTATAGTAATATTAAAGGTACAATTTTGTAATGTCGAGTTAATAATATTTAATCCACTACTTGCTGTTTTAGAACTGACATTGACGTCATTATAGTCGTGATGGATTTCATATTCACTTGACTGGGATATACTCGATGTTGCGGTGGAAGTACTAGGCCTGTTAAGATCACCTGATGTTACGGTAGATGTGTTACCTTCATCGCACCCTAATATTCTATTGGCAATTTCACGTTTGTTTGAAAGGGAGTCTTCGATGTATCCCTCAGCTACATTGTTAGATTTCCATCCACCGTGTCTTTTTAGAGTGGTAATGTCTCCACCATTGTCAACTAACAATGTAGCTGAGGTTCGTCGCAGTGTATGACCAGTGTATTCCTCTGGATTAGGTAGTTTTAAAAAAGTTGCCACTTGTTTTGGTATACCTGAAATTTTATGTATCCCCATAACGACACGGTGGCATCTACCATTTTGGTATTTTAAAAAGAATCTTGTTATGTTGATGTCATTAGGTCGAAGTGTCATATATTGTCTACATAAATTTAAATAAAAATCTCCAACTATGGTAAATGTCCGTGACTTATTCGTTTTAGTATTAGGAATTTTTACTAGTATTATACGTTCCAGGTCTTCGATATCCTGTATTCTTAAATTGACTAGTTCGTCGCAACGACATGCCCCACTAACTCCGAATATTAATACGATCTAAGAAAATAGTATCTACTTTAGCGATTGAAAAGTTATATTTGAAATTACCTTCATGGCCAAATATTCATTGTTTGGCGCATTTTGTAAAAAGTTATTAAAATGTTCTTTTGAGAAAACTTTTGCTTTTTTCAGCTTGGCGCTTCAAGAAGGAAATTAATTTTGCGTAATTTTTTAAGTTTATGTCATGTTTAATATTTAATTGGCACTTTAGCATGGAATATTGTGCCCATAATGACGAACTTTTCATAGTTTCTGCCAAAAGGGAAAAATACGCTAACATAACATTTTCTGTGTAATTGATTATATTATTTTCTTGCGCCCATTTGAAAAATTTATTGTAAGCAAAATCATATATTTTGCGCGATTTGTTGGGGATCAAATTTTCAACTAAGGCATCGGCGATTTGTTTTATTTTAGGTGGAGTTCCTTCAATTTGCGACATTTTTAAAAGTTTAAATTTTAAATGGCGTTTCTGCTTAAAAGTGCTAATACCTCTACCGGCAAACTAAGTTACTAATTGAGCGTAAAATAATAATATTATTGTACGCCGTAAAATAATGTAGTCGTTCTATATATTCAATGCGGTATAGTAAAATTCATATTTTAGCACGCTTGAAGAAAATATATTTTTACAATGAACTTACCAGCCAACAAAAACGCGCAGTAGATGTGAAAGTGCAGTACAACCGTTGCCGAAAGGAATAATAGTAGATTATTTTACTAGGAGTTAAACAATATAATTGTTGAGCTTAAAAGTTTGCTGGCGAGGCGTCAGCCGAGACAGCAAATTAAGCAAAAACAATTACATTTTTTAACTCCAAGTGAAATATATTATTTTTCTTCAAGCGTTTATTGCTAGTTTTCATGTGTTATTTTCAAATTTTCGAGATTCTCGAGTGTTATAGTGACGTTTTATTCTGAACGAATGAAGTTGGTACTTTACTGTTACATTCATAATATGACATAACCGAGGTACCAACCTCTAAATAGTTGTGAAAACAAAATAACTGTTTTGCTTTTTAATGTCTAGACAGTAAAAAAGTTTTTAGCGTCTGCCAGTAGTTCAATAATATGACGTTTTATTGTCGCTTGAAGAAAAATGCATTTGCATCGCCACAAGCTCCTTCACAAGCAAAACTAAAAATATAATCACTGTTTTTAACAGAGTAACAATTAAAACATGTCAACTCCATTGCATGATGCCCTTGGGCAATTATTATTAGTAATTATACATAATATAAATAAAAATTTAAATTTTGTGGAGAATTCCCTCAAAGGGTTGTGCGTTTTAAGAAGTTAAACATCTGAAGTAACATTATTGTCAAAATAAGTAAGATTATTTCGCTAAGTAGATATGAACATTTTTATTATGTACCATTTTTCCGTCGTAACTTGAATACAAAAACCACATCCCCAGCTTAAATTAACAATTATAAAATACTTAAGAGAACAAAACACATGAATAATGCAAAACATTATAATCACTATACTACAATAACCACAAATTAATAGAGATAACTCAATTGTTAAATGACCAGTCCTTATGTATACCAAAAGATAAGAAATATCTACTTATCTTGAGGAAGTAGTTTCTTCGTTATCATTCATGCCGGTGTCGTTACGTAAATTTGAATATTTAATACATGCCCGATCAAAGTCTTTATGCGTTTCTAATTTTAATATAACATTATTTACTCTAACAAAAATGATACCATTATTTGACCACAATTACTTGCTTGTAATGTTTAATCTTTCTTTAGCTTCCCTTATCATTTAAATATCACCAATGTGTTACAATTCGTACGGTTGTTTATTTAGAGACATAACTCAACAGAATCAGTCTGCATATAATTATTAAAAAAAACGAAATTGTGTACTGCTTGTCATAGTCTTAGAGCTAATATGATCCATACTTAAACATGACTTGAAATTTCACTTATTCTATTAATATAAAATTTGCAGATGTTTTTTATTTCGCATGAACAAGTTATCTGAGATACACCCATAGACTCTTTGATCATTTTCTGAAACTTTTTCAATTTAAGTCGACACAATACAAATATTTTTGCTTGTACATAGGAATTATAGTAAAACTTGAACATTCTTATCGTATATTTATTTGCAAATACCTACAGTGAAACTATTATTATCTTTCTAACTAGGGCAGCCAATATAAGTAGTGGAATTTTCTCCTACAGCAATTTGCATTGTAGTTATTTGACACAAACGTACCTAGGTAATAAAACGGAATTGTAAAAGATTATGAATATTTTTAATCACTTTATAATAGACCACTCCGTATAAACGAAAATTGCTAATATGGGACATAAAAAGTATGAACTTCAGAAACCATTCCTACTCTAATCGAAATTGCAAGAAAAACTTTAAAAGAGATTATGGCAATTAATTAAACTAGTAGATTATAAAGTTTTACAACTCGTTTTTATCATTTAATGCAGATAGGGCTTGTTTTACCTCCTTTGTCTTTTCCTCAGTAAATTATGTTATACTTCAAACAATACTCTAGAATTACAAAAATATAGCAAATTAAAACTTATTACAACAAATTACTACGTAAATATAATTTATACAGTAAAGTGCTCATTTAGTTTCTATCTTTCCCACTAAAATCTTAATGATTACGTTAATATAATTAGGACTATTAACAGAAACAAGAAACTTGCATTATGCCTAATTACTAAATTTTTAAGTTACAAACTTCAGTAAGGGCTTGGTTTTTGACACAAAAATTCGTACAATATGACTAAAATGTTTGGTTCAAACGGCAAGTAAAATAAAATTTTAATTGTTTATATACTAAATTACAAAGTTTTAAAAATACACTGGTCACAGAAGTCTTATATATACTATAAACACTTTTATTTTACAAAAAAAACTATTTAAGTTAAAGTTGTTCATATAAATTACAACAATAATGCAAAATTTAATATAAATATTAGAAAGTGTTCTGACATAAATGTTTTGGGTTGTTATGTCAAATTCAAATTTTTTTACACGATCAAGCGTAAAATTGACTTTTTAAACCCCATTTTGGGGCGTAAAGTAGAACATTTTGCCCGCGGGCTTAAAAGTGTTACAATTGCGCCTGTGGGCTTTTGGTTTTTAAATCGTTAAAATTGATCTAATGTATTGCTGATTGCAACCAAAACGCCATTGTTGGTGTATATTGTATTGACTATTCTGTAATCAACTTTAACAATATTGTAATGATTGATACAATTGTTAAAAAACTGTATTCTGTAAACGTTAATGTGCAATTAGCACTTTAGACTTCACAGTGCTTCTATTTCACTGCATGAATGCAGCCATCCCTTCTTAAAACTTTGGTAGTGTAATTAATCTCCTTAACCTAACCTTAATCATTTTTCTTTTACTTTTCCCTTCCTTTATTTTCTATTTTAGTCCTGTTATCGCTTGTTCTCTATGATTTTGCATTCCGTTTTATTATTTCCATCGTAATCCTACTCCTGTATGACAAAACAGTTTTAATAAGGCTAAACACATTTCAAAATCTTTGTTTCGGGTAAGTATAAAATAAGTGTGTAATTTATTATTAATACTGTGCTTGTATTTTAGATTAACATCATCTGGAATGCAATTTAAATAAGGTCGTTTATTTCCAAAACATAGGCCAGACTAGACCTTCACAATCATTAAAACAGACCTTAAATTGTCAATGTCGTCAATGGATAGCTGCGACAAATCCTCTCTGCGACAAGTCCCAGCAATTGCAATGATTAAAGCCACCTAATTTTTTATATTATGTTAGATACAATATTATTAATGAAAACAATTTACTTACTTTCATCATTGAAAATCTATTATTTGGAGATTTTATAATAAATTTTAAAATTTGTCCCATTGTTAAAATTTTTAATTTTTTAGGTTTGTATCCGTCCCAATTTCTTTTAGGAATACAGTTACTTTTTTGAAATTGCTTATTTCTAGATTTTCATTAATTGAGATAGCGGCCTTCAACATTGACTAAATTGACCAAGGTGTTGATGATTTAAATACTTCTGACTTCTCAAATAAATATGCTAGAAGCACATTTTTTGATGTTTTTGCCTTTTTTCCGAGACACCACTTAATATAATCATCGTAAGTTTTTTTAGAAATTTTCAGCGATTTTTGACCTCAAAGGAAGCACGACTAGCGACCACTTCTGGTGGCGTACAAGATATCGAAAAATTTTCCATGTTTTTGTTAAATAATAATTTGATGCTTGCAATTTTACAATATGACAGTCACTGTGAGTGACAAATGAAAAATTATGTAAGGCACCTATGATGGTAATAATACAGTAGATTAACGCAATTTGTAAATGTTTTTACTTTTTTTTGTATACGAAAATAATGAAACGTGTAAAAATTATGTATGCAGCTCGGGCGTAAAGTAGCTGTTTTAGGCCCTCGTCTTGATTGTGCCCTCGCTTGCGCTCGGGCACAACGTACATTCATCTGGGCCTAAAACAGCTACTTTACGCCCTTGCTAGATAAATAACAATTTATTAGCTGTTTTAGAGTAAAAATGTATATTTTTTAGTTTTCTTATAACACTAAAATTAATACCTTGAAAGTACTTAGCAAGTTTGTAACTATAACTAAATGTAGCCCTAGAATGTAGTAACTTCAAAGGTATTTGCGAGGGATAAACCGCTGAGGTATTTTGGTGTACACTTTCAAGGAATTAATAGGTATTAGTAAGAATTACCAAGGTATTAGAAGGTATTAGAAGGAATTAGCGGATATTAGTAGGTATTAGTGAAGTATTAGTGTGTATTAGTGAGGAATTAATAATGTAATAATAGTAATATGTACTATACTTTATCTACCTGAATACCGCTGACAACTTTTTGTAATTAGGATTGCAATATATTATGTTAGTGTGTATAATATAATATAATATATATTGAAGAGATCACCATTCACTTTATATTTGAGTTTGTCACATACGGGTTTCTTATTTATGTAGTCGTATTCAACTTCTCATTTCTTCTCATGAACACTTCCAAAGTCTAAGTAGTTTTATAACATCATTAAAGTCAAACATAGTATTTCCTGTTACCACGTTTTTAAGAATATGAGCTTAAATATGTATGTATATATGTTTCCTCTAGAATTTACATAACATTATGTAGTAAAATATTGTTTATAATCTTTAGAACGAACCTGTAAGATATAGTCATCCTGATTTTTAATTACTGATTGACCGTATGTAGAAACGCAAAAGACGCAATGTTATGTCGTTTCATTATTATCCTCCAAAAATTAGATGTTTTTTACCTATATAAAACACAAGAAAAGATATTATAGAATATTACGAGGATGTATTGATATCTAGTTAGCCTAGACCAGTTCCTTGCATAAACAAAATATTGCGTTACCATAGCAAGAAACAATAACTTATTAGAAGTGTCAGTGTAAAGTTTGACATCAAAAAAGTAAACCAGAGTCACGCAATAAATTAAATGAAAAAAGATGTCCACCGAAATTGTGAAAATCAAAAAATTGGAGTATCGAGCCATCATCAAGTACCTGTATTTAAAAGGGTAAAGAGGTAAGCAGATTTACGAAGATATGCTTAATACCTTGGTGATCAATGTTCTTCGTATGCGACTGTCAAAAATTGGAATGCAAGCTTCAAAAGAGGTAAATTTCCCATTGAAGATGATGACCGATCGGGAAGGCCAGTTTCTGTGTCAGTCCCCGAAAATATCGGTGCAGTTCATGACATGATTTTATCAGACCGTCGAATTGGGCTAAAACGGATATCTGAAGCACTGAATATTTCATACGAACGCGTTCATCATATGGTTCACGTCAATTTGGACATGAGAAAAATTGCTGCAAAATGGATCCCCAAATGTTTGAATGTTGACCAAAAGCGTGCAAGGGTAGAAGCATCGCGTTCGATCTGTGCTCGATTTGAAAACGATGTAGACTTCTTAAACCGAATTGTTACTATGGATGAGACTTGGGTACATTTCTACGATCCAGAAACAAAGCAACAATCGATGGAATGGCGACACTCTGGTTCTCCAAGACCTAAGAAGTTTCGTGTCCAAAAATCTGCTGGAAAAGTTCTTACTTCAGTTTTTTGGGATTGCCATGGAGTAATCATGATTGTTTTTTTTGGATAAGGGTAGGACAATAACTGGAGATTACTATTCCTGACCACTCTACGGGAAAATATTAAAGAGAAAAGACGCGGAAAGCTATCCAAAGGTGTTTTGTTTTTGCAGGACAACGCCCCTGCACACAAATCTCATGTTGCCATGCAAAAATTCGTGATTTAAGGTTTGAATTACTAGAACACCCCCCTTATTCACCGGTTTGGTTCCGTCCGACTACCACCTCTTTCCTCAACTGAAAAAAAGTTTAAAAGGTTGTACATTTTCTTCCAACAAGGAGGTAATAGAAGCTGTGGAGGTCTGGTTTGCAGAGCAAGAAGAAACAATTTTTTTAAAAGGTCTAGAGACGTTGCAGGTTCGCTGTAATAAATGTATCCAATTAAGAGGAGAATATGTTGAGTAATAAAATATTTTGACATTGAAATTTTGTTTGGTTCTATAGTAGGCTAAGAATTTTTCAATATATCCTCGTACTACTAACCTTAAGGTAAGTGTCCATTTGAGAGTTAACTCGCGCAAGTTACTCTCGATAGTCACCAAAGACAGTATCCATTTGAGATTAATTTGAAGAATTTGTACTGTCAGATAGAAAACTAAAAACTCGCCGACTGCTTACTCTCAGACATATCTGTCAGGAGAATATCCATTTGAGATATTTGTTTCATTATCTACCTTTCTTTGTGTAGTAAGTGCTTTGTGTGATATTAAAAAAAAAATATAAGTACAGATATTAATAATGAATGTACAAAAACTTCGAGCAATTATTATTGCACATACACTGTTAAAGAGAAAGCAGAAAAAGAAGAAAACATGTTGGATCAAACCATGGATTCAGAGAAGGTGGGAATTAGGAGCATGTTCCACACTAATTAGGGAACTTAAAATTGAAGATGCTCAACAATTTCGGAACTTTGTGCGTATGAGTGCAGCACAAGTGCAATTTATAATAGATTCAATTGGACCAGTAATTTTCAAAATGGATACAAAGTTAAGAAGAGCTATTTCTGTTTATGAACGCGTTATGGTTACATTGCGTTTTCTAGCCTCAGGTTTGAATTGAATTATTAACAGAATGAGAAAACTCATCTACTAAAATTGCAGGTGATTCCTACTCCAGTCTTCAGTATTTATTTCGTATTCCTAAATGTACAATTGGTAGGATAGTTAAGGAAGTAACGCGTGCCATTTACAAATGCTTAAGGGAAAAGTATATAAAGGTAAAAATAAGATTCTGGGGTAATTATTTGTAGTTTTATTTTAAGTAAAACATTTTTACATTGTATTTTTAAGTGATATTCAGTTTTGTTATAAATCAGAATATGTAAATTCATTGACATAATCCCTTGCTGAGCGAGGAGCCAGACTTGACTTGAGTTCAGGTGAAAAAGCAGATGCAAATGCAGGAGAAGGCATCGGTGTAGAAACTGATGGTGTGCTTGAAGTACTGATGGTATTGTAGAGTTCCTCATCTGTAATGCGGACGATCACTTTACGAATTTCGCTTTTTAGCCTTGCTCTATTCAATTCTGATCTTAAAGTTCTTAACTCCAATGCAACATATTGACCAAATAGGTCAAATTCATCAGGTTCTTTCTGAAGGGTTTGTAAGGCACTTTCAAATAGTGCGTTATCATCGTCACGTTTGCGCTTCTTTGGTGGACGTGTTGTTTTTTCAGTCAATTTTTCGTTTTGAGTATATTCCTGAGTGTATTCCGATATTTCGTTGGAATCTTCTATCTAAAACAAACAAACAAAATATACATATTTTTTACTTTATTAAAAATTAACGCAAAAAACTTTTTTACAGTTCCCAAGTTCCCCAGACGAGTGGTTAAGACATTCTGAAGCTTTTTACCAACGATGGAATTTTCCTCATTGTTTAGGCGCAATCGATGGTAAACATATTGTTATGCAATCTCCTAAACATAGTGGAAGTCATTATTACAACTATAAGGGAACATACAGCATTGTGCTGTTAGCTGTCGCCGATGCAGATTATAAATTTACTTATGTTGACGTTGGATGCAACGGTCGTATATCGGATGGAGGGGTTTTCCTAAACTGCTCATTAGGTAAAGGACTAGAGCGAGGTATTTTACATATACCTGATAGTGGACCTTTGCCTGGTAGAGAATTGCCTGTACCATATTGTTTTGTTACTGATGATGCGTTTGCCATGAAACCTTATATTTTGAAACCTTATCCATTTCGTAACCAACCTGCGCCAAATAGAATTTTTAATTATAGGCTCTCCAGAGCTCGCCGTATCGTAGAAAATTCTTTTGGTATAATTGCTAACAAGTTTCGAGTTCTTCGAAAACCTATGAATCTAGATCCGGAAACAGTGACAGATATTGTTCTGGCAATATGCACTCTGCACAATTTTTTATTAAGGGCACCAACACGTTCCAACTACCTACAATCAGGACTAGTTGATTCTGAAAACGAAGAAACTTGTCAAATAGTACCAGGTAGTTGGCGAGAAGAAAGCATTTCTAATTATGTTTTTTTTTCACTAAATAGAGGTAATCGCAATAATTATACAGTTTCCCAAAAAGAAGTACGGGATGAGTTTAAAGAATTCTTCATGACAACAACTGGTGAAGTTCCATGGCAATACCAACATTTATAATGTTATTATTATTAAGCTATGTATCATTAAATAAATACATCCTCAAATTTTAATTTTTTTTGTTACTATAAATTCAAATTCTTATAGCCTTTTAATGTCTCATCCTTGCCAACAACCGGTCAAACAAGTTGTAAAATAAAAATATCACGTACTAAAAGCTCTATTTACTTACATTTACTGATTACTTGGTTAATGCCATTGAAGACTTTGTGTGACTACTGGTGAGAATAGGGATTAAAAATTTTAGTGCAGCAAAATATGGCCATTTACTTGTGTAAATTTCATCTGCCCCACTTCCACTTTTTGGGTTTTTTGTCTTCTTCAGTTCCTGTGACATCTAAAATCTATAATAATCGAAAATCTGTTGTTTTCAAATCTCATTATACTTACTTGGTTCCTTAAATTGTGAAGCTTACGTTGAATTTCTTCGGAAGTGCTATTGAATTCCGCTGCGATCTGCTGTACTATTTTATTTTTTGCATCCCTATTTCTGTATTCATTACTCTTGGTATCCCATAAAACAGTATTTTCCTCATATATACTTATCAAACTACAGGTGTCATCTTTTGACCACTCTTTACGAGTAGCTGCCATTCTAAATAATTAACAGCGAGAACTATCACAATACGAAACTAATTCGTAATTTAGAAGTAACTATCTGTTACTAAAAATAATACGTTTACATTTGAGAGTTAAATGCTGCAAGTAAGCTATCTGATAGTAACATGAATACTCTCCGATGCTTACTCGCAAAAGCGTATCGACATGCGAGAACTACTCTCGAGAGTTTCTCGCGCTTGTTAACTCTCAGATGGATACGTACCTTTACGTATCCCATTGTAACAGTAAACTTCTAAATGACATTTTTTTCCCGGATATCCAATATTTTTGTCATCTTTAATAACCACCGAATATTGAAAAAAAAGTTGGGTGTGTTGGGTTGAAGTTGAATTTGCAAATGTATTTCTATTCACAATCAATCACCCGACCTAAATTCTAAATAGTAATTGGTTTTTGATGCTCCAGTTGCTTGCACAATTGCGTCTAATATGTTGCCTATAAGAATGCAATTAAATATAACCAAATAAAATGTTATCCTATTACTGTATTACCTGAATTCGTACTTTTAAAGAAGTTGCTATTTTGTAGAATAATTAATAAAAAATTTCGTACGTCGCAAAAACAAAGAGGTTATATACAACTTTACTAGCCTAACTTTAAGGCGCGCGTAGAAGTAATATCTGCTATTTTTTTAAATCGTTACTTTAATCTTTTTCTAGTTTAAAAATGCGTTTTTGCTTGGTATATTGCTGGTATCTGAAAAAGTTTTGACTTTAATCGCACTTGTAGTTATTTAGTTAGTAAAGTAAAATCCCTAACTGTGCGATTTGTTTACCATAACTCACAGCGTGCGTTTTGATTACATACTTAGCCTACTAATTATGCGTTATTTATCATTTTCTATAGTGGTCGTAGATAAACATATTTACATACTTCAACTACATAAAGCCCGGTTAAAGTTAGTATACCATATAATATAAATAAGTTTCTGCATGATGTATTTGAATTGACTCCGGCCATTACTCTCAAAATGCGTTTTTGTATCAACAATATCTTTTTTGAAGAAAGTGAAAGGCCCCAAAAGCATATTCCATAACAGATTCTAGAATATACGTTTGCATTGTAATAAGCGACAAGGCTGTTTGTAGATATTAAATCTTTTAGATTTCTGATTTGATAACAAATAGCGTTTATTTTTTTAACTAATAACGTGCAGTGTGAAGACTAATCTAAAGATTTGTCAAGTTGTACACCTAAGAACTTCACATTTGGGACATTTGTTATTTTTGCTTTATAAATGAAAATATTTAACTATTTTATGTTGAGATTTTGCCTAGGATGAAAACAAATGAAATTGGTTTTCGGAAAGTTTAGATAAAGGAAATTCTCAGAAAACCAGACGTTCAGATTGTTTACAAGTACATTGGCATTTAGTTCTAATACAGTGTCAATTGAGTGGGAGACTAGTAATGATGTATAATCAGCATATAGTACGCACAGTGGATTTGAACTATTGTCTATATATTTAATTAATGTAGAGCAAAAACAATATTGGACCTAGTATTGTTCCTTGTGGTACTCCAATATTATTTAATTTTAGATTATTTAATTTTAGATTCGATCAAAAACTGTTGAGATAGTTGTTGTTATATAAGCGTATTTCTGTGAATTGGAACCTAATGACCCATACCAGTTTGCGATGTTACCACGTATGCCTAATGAATTCAATTTATCAATCAATATTTGATGGTTAACACAGTCAAATGCCCTACTGAGGTCACAAAATATGCCGATTGGGCATTTTTCCTTATTGATAGATATGGTGATGAAATCCATTAAATCGTTTAAGGCAGTCATTGTTGATGATCTAAATCCCTGTTGATTGTCTATTAAAATGTTAAATTTATTTAAGTAAGATATCAGTCTATCTAGCATAGCATATTCAAACACTTTTAAAAAAACAGAAGTCAAAGCAATTGGCCTATAATTACATTACTTCTTTTTATATAAAGGTATAATTTTAGAAGTTTTGATTATGTTGGGAAAGCAACCTTCTTGCAAGAATTTATTTATCAGTACAGTGAGTGGTTTAAGTATTAAGTTTGACACATCTTTTAACACGGTATTTCATCGTGACCGTATAACGGTTGTCGTTCACAAATAATAATAAAAAAAAACGACGGCTCTAGCAATACAACCTAGAGTGAAGAACAATACTATTTGGCTTGAAGTAGCTCAGTAAATTCGTGAAGAATCCAGTATTTGTAGTAATTAGCACAGTAGTGTCCGGCTTAATCGGTGAGTTGGATAGGTCCTTGTAAAACTAAAAAGAAATAAACTGTTGCCTATCAAAGCGCCACCTACTGGGTAATAGAGGAAATAAAACCGACCAACAGGAATTCAGTAGGTTTTACTAAAATCTCTAATACGCTGAAACAAACACAAATCATAAAGAAAAATAGACAATTCAATATAGTAAACAAATCTTAAAAGTACTAAAATAATGTGACAGAAATAGAGAGACGGTCGTATATGAGTACGTATGTTAGCAACAACAATAATTAAAGCTTGCAATTAATGTATTGAATTTAGATAAGCTTTGTAGTTACACCCCAAATTTAAAGTTAGCGTTCCAATTGAGAATTAGTTACCAAGAAAACTCGACGTACACACGTCACTTACACACGGTGACTTAATACTAACTTAAACTCGGAATAAAAAAGGTAAGTATCTCCTGCCAACCCAAAAGGCCTTTTGTTTTAGCTTCACCTACTCTATGTAAAGCGCCCAAGCACTTAGGCAGCTGGTTAAAAACAAAACCAAACGTCGGTGGTAGAGTCTACCCTAAATAAAAATTTACTTAAATGCTAGAGATTCAAACTGTTTAATGTCACGTGGACGTAAGCTTCATACGCATTGATATTGAGTAGGATACTTAAACATTAAAACTTAGCTGTGTTCTAGTAGTATGCAGTTCCGAGAATGAACGTTCTTGCTAGCGACAGTATTGGACAGCTTCAGGAGGTAGGTGATGCCAAGATTTTCCGTAGGGGAGATTTATAGTGAAGAACGGATGACAAATAGGTTCCCTCAAAGTAACAATTATGCAGCATGAAAGAGTCGGTAAGCTTGTTGAGTTTACCAGTTGTTGGCAGCTTATTTAAATGCGAAACCGGGATACTCAATCAGTTTTGTGACGAAAGGTTCTTAAATAGGTATTCCAGTATCCCCAGGAGTTATTCAGGTGTAAGACACGGTGACAGTATGAGGTCAACGCACATGCTAAAGCATACGTCGTAATTTGAAATAATACAATCACAAAAGGAAAGAAAACAACGTGTACTTACGGTAAATGCGGTCGGATTTAAATTATTGAAACACACATTAATACTTTTGTGTAAAATTTTAACTTTAAAATGCACGCCAAACACCCATGTACAAGAAGAAAGTAGAAAATGTCCGCTCATCGTATCGATAACTTTTGTAAATTAAAGGATTTACCAATGAGAAACCCGTAGCATACAAATTTGACATTTGTCGTAACGTGCGACTCCCGACAAACGTTATTAAAAAAGCTTACGACAATACTATTTACAACATTATCTACACACAATTGAAAGATAAAACAAACATTTTTGACAAACATAATGTAGTGTATAAAATAGACTGTCTTGACTGTAATAAATGCTATGTTGGCCAAATCAAACAAAAAACACGTAATAGGATTAGAAATTATAAGTACGATTGCAAAAACAAAAAACCAGACTCTGCGTTAGCCGTACATCATATTGAGATGGGTCATAATTTTAATTTTGATAATCCTACGATTTTAAATGTAGAAAGTAATTCGAGAAGTAATTATAAAAAACGTCTAATAGCTGAAATAATATACATCATCAAACACAATAATAACATTAATTATAACACGGACACACAAAATTTAAGCAATATTTATAGAAATTTAATTACTAAAATAAAATAGAAGAAGGAATTCCCATTATCATATTGTTATCTAGTCATTCATGTTTGTTCGTTTCTACGTATAGAGTGTGTGTTTTATTAGAAATATTTATTTACATTTAATTGTTAATTTATTTTGTGTTTGTTTAATATCGATGTGTTTTTTACACTTATTCAAGTGGCGGACCATTTATTTGTTTTAAGTAAGTAGTCGAGTCAATCACCTATAATTTAGATTTATATATTAAGGATATTCGGGTGCACGAAACGTTGCTTGAAAAAACGTGTTAATGGTTTTTTGGTGCCCCTCCTCAACGAAAAACAATCCAATTAGAGGTAAATCTAAATGTTCTGTTAACAAGTCAATACTGGACCATATCCCTAGGCCGCCACCAGGATACTTTGTACGCGAAAAATGCGTCTTGAGTTGATAATTTCCAAAGTTATAAAGACAAATTTTATCATTATTTGTCGATAGTTCATTAAAACATAAGAATTTAGTATTAGTAGTTATGTAATTGATTTCCAATTGAAATAGTTTATCGCTGTTTAAAGACCGAATGTTTAACAACAGCAGATTGTCATTGTCATCGGGATATGTTATTCTTGAATCTGGTCGTTTGATTTTTGTTTCTTCCTCAGGGTATGTGGATGATGAAAAAACTTACCGATTATGACACCTGGAGGCCATATATTAGAATCGCTAATAGCATTTATTTGACTTGCTGCTACAGATACTTTAAAGCTACTATTTTATTAGATTTCAAGAAGTTAATTATGGATTCTTAGTCGTGTCTGTTTGTAATCTTGTGATGTATACGTATTCTGGTTTTGGGACACCACAAATACCATTTACAGATTAATTAGTTCCGCATATATGCGGTTTTTTTTAAATGAACGTTTGGCTGATTTTGGAAATGTCCAATCGTCACCAACGCGTCCATCGCTTTCATTAGATTGTTGAAATACATCTGTATCTATAGGAACACCGTGTTTGTGTTTAGTGTCATTTGATATAAAAGTTGAAGGATTGCATTGCGCGTTAATAATTAACATTGACCATGTTACGGTTCAAAATACTCAAACCAGACCGTAGGTCGTAAGCCGTGTTAAAAACGTATAGCGTAGGTTGCGCTTTACGACGAAAATCAAATCTACCGCGCCTACTACGAGTTTTCCTATTGGTGAATCGGAATTACGGCATCTTAACTAAACGACAGGTCGACATCTTGGAATTTTCTTTTTTCTTTTGGGCGATTGACAGTGTTTTACGAAGCTAAAAAAAAGTATAAATAAATTTTAACGTGGTTTTAATCATTGCACCATAATTGAGTACGGAAGGGTAAATCCGATCAATTTACGCCCACGTGTGTTAACCTCATACTTTCACCGTATCTTGCACCTAGAAAACTCCTGGGAGTGCTAGAATGGCTATTTAGGAATCTCTCGCTACCTAACTGATCGAGTACCACGATTTCGCCTACACTTAAGCCGACAACAGCTGGTAAATGCTGCAAGCTTACCGACTCGTTTATGCTGCACACCTATTAGTTTGAGAGACCCTATTTGTCATTTGCTCTTCAATATAAACCTCCCCTAAGGAAAATTCTGAAATTAAATACTTTCTGACGCTGTCCAATACTGCCGCTAGCAAGAACGTTTATTCTCGGGACTGCATACTACTAGAACACAGCTAAGTTTTAACGTTTAAGTATCCTACTCAATATCAATGCGTAAGAAGCTCACGTACACGGGACATTGAACAGTTTGAAACTCTAGTACTTACAAAATTTTTTATTTGAGGTGAACTCTACTACCGACGCTCAGGTTTGTTTTCATTGGCTCCATCATAGCTTAGCCGCTTTAGAAAACGGGGGCGAAGTTAAAACAATAGGTCTTTTGGGTTGACAGGACCCGCTTATCGTATTAGTATTTAGTTAGTATTAAGGCACCGTTGTGTAAGTGACGTGTGTACGTCAAGTTTTCGTACTAACCAATCCCCAATTGGTACGCTATCTCTAAATTCAGGATGTAACTACAAAGCTTTTCTGAATTTGATACATTAATTACGAGTTTTAATTAAATCGTTGTTGCTAACGCCCGTAAACTTTATGCGACAGTCTCTTTTGCTTCTCACATATTCTTCTAGTATTTTTAAGTTATTATTTGCTATATTTAAATTGTTTATGTGTCTCTCTGATTTGTGTTTGTCTTAGCGTGTTAGATCTTTTAGTAAAACTTGTTAAACTCCTGTTGGTCGGTTTTATTTTTTTCTATTACTCTACAGGTGGCGCTACGTTACGCAGCAGTTTATTTCTTTTTAGTTTTCTTAAGGACCCCCCAACTCACCGACGAAGCCGGACACTGTTGTGATAACTCTTACAAATTCGCGATCTTTCAGGAATTTAGTGCGCTAATTCGAGCTAAATAGTATTGTTCTTCTTTTATCTAGGTTGTACTGCTAGAGGCGTCGATTATTTTATGTATTTGTAAACTACAACCGTTACAAAAAAAAATTTTAATTTAGCAAAATCATCATTTTCGCTTACAGTTTTGTTTTTGGCTTGTTTTGTAGTAGTATTGTTTATATGCGTTGAAGGCGTCGTCTTTTCCTTGTTGATGATCAGCGCACTTGCACCTGTAGTCTTATCCAGAAGTAAAACATTTTTTTCTAAAGGTTTGATTTTGTCAAATAGCACATTAATTATTAAATTTTTGTCACTTATAATTGATTTTAAATAATCCATTTCTCTAACATTATTCTTTATAAGAATATCGTCACTGTTTATGTTCATTACTTCACAACAATTAATATTATCATTATCAATTGCAGTAATCTTAACTTTGATCTAGCACAGCTATCGTGATAATAATTGTGACAATTTATGCACTTTACACGTTTTTTAGCAGTGTCTTTACCGCAAACAGCACACAATTTTCCGGATTGTATTTCAGATGCGACACCGTCCTGCGCCATTACATTACATCTTATTTTAGATAAAGGTGTTCCATTTAAAATAAGCAAGTTATTGTGGTTTAAAACATGTCATTAATTTAATCTTATTTTGTATACATACTGTATATGATAGTGGATTTTTCATAAGTTCAACATAAAATTTGATCAATTGATAGACTTCAGTGGAAATTTAGTTTGGAGAAAGAGACTAGTTGCTAAGATATGAATCGGAAAAATTGTAACGATTTTTTCAAAAATACAAAATATCTCAAAAACCTTTAGATTTATGTAAGGTAAACCTTTATAAAATCCATATACAGGGTAATTCATTGGTAAATGCGCATATGTTAGGATTAGATATCAAGAGGATTCTAAAAAAGATATATTGTACAGGTTTCCAATCTTTTATAACCAAGATACAGAGTGTTTTATTTATTTTGTTTGTTTTTTTAGTTGCCCATAACTTACAGAACCACATTCTGAATTTTCTTTATTGGCAACACATTTTTCTATATCTAAGTATCTAATAGCGTATAAACATTATTGTTAGTCCAGATACAGACTTAAAAATTCAATAATTTTGCTTACTTAAAAATGACACTCTGTATGCGTCTGGATTAACATTAATGTAGATACTTCACTAGACAATATAAAAAAATTCAGAATGTGGTTCGTGAGTTATAAGCAACTAAAGAAATAAACAAAATGAATAAAACACCCTGTATCTTGGTTATGCAAGATCGGAGACCCGTACAATATATGTTTTTTTTAGAATCCTCTTTGATGTCCCCTATCTAATCTTAACTTATGCGCATTTACCAATTAACTACCTTCTATATCGTTTTCTGTATTTCTTATTAGAAGATGGCGATCTTGGATTAAGGAGCATTCGGCTTACACATAATCTAACAATTGTTATTTTGTATTGAGTTAAATGACCATAATCTCATCAAACAACTTCTAAAATTTAAAGACAATAAAATCGATCAGGACTTACTCAATACCCAATATTTTAGCAGCTGTTTAAGGTAGCGCCTTCTATGATTTTCACATTCAGTACAGTTATGAATTTTAGTATAAAAGATTTTATGCAAAAGAATGGACAGGATAAAAATTATTAATTTGTCGGTCAATGATTTGGAGGTTATGTTTAAATTTCCGAGAGAAATACGAAGGGATCTTAAACCCTTATCTGCAACTGCAGACATCCCAAATTTCCAATTCGCGATTTAAATATTAAAGTCACTGTAAGAAAAGCATTAGACGGTTCATAGAAATATATTGACGTACCCCTAATTAAAGCACAAAACCAACAAGATGAGTTTAATTTAGAAGAGGAAGATAAAGGAGGTACCTCAAATTAATGTCATGACGAAAAAACTGTAACTGCAACAAACTTTGTGTTTAGATTAGATAAATGCCGTGAGGGGAGTGGAGTCAGTTGTCCCCGAGAATCTAATCCGAAGGATTATTCAATTAAAGTAAAGAAAGTTTTCAAAACCTCACCATACGTAGAATTTAATCAAGGGGATGTTGACTGTTGACTTCTCGATGAATTACAGGGCAAACAAAGTGAGCATCGATAGACTTCGAGGAATAAGAATTGGACTAAAAGAGAAACTAAAACGTGTAAAAAACAGAATATGAGATAACAAGAGCTGACAAGGATAGCTATACATTTGAAATGGAATTTGAAATTGATATTACTGATACAGAAACTGATACAACCTCATCCGATGAAGACATTTTAACTCCTAGTGAATGAGAACTATTTGAATTACTATTATCTAGGAAGATTTACTAAAAATGCGATAAATTTTTTTTAGTTAACGCTATGACTTTTTTCGGCACAGAGAAATGGCCCACAAATTAAGATGAAATGTGGTACGATATAAGTGAAATTATCAAAAAAATAAAACCCCGACAATGAATAATAATAGTATATTATACACCAAGGTTGTGAAGTCTGTCATTATTGCCTTAGCACCAGTTTATTTTGCGAGGGGCTACCGCCCCTCGCGAAATAAGGTGCGTAGGCAATAATGGACTTCACAACCATGGTGTATATACTACTTTTTCCACTACTAGCCAAATTTAAGCCAAAAATAAAAATAAACATTTTCCTTGTAAAATCAAGTAGCACAGGAATGCAAATAAATCAAAAAGCATTAAAAGCTCCATACGTTGATAAACCAACTGCAACTGATTCACTAAACACTTGTGTGGTATATTCCACCTTCATTTTCTGAAAATTATTCGGAGTAATATATAAATTAGTTGATTTAAGAGCCAATCGCAGCGGTTTAGATTTGTCTGACATGTAGAAGTTTTAATGTCTTTCCAAGATGCTTTTTGTTATTAAAGATTATATCGTATTTAATCAAGTTATTTTGCACCGACTTCAATAAATAGGGAGACATCGAAGAAATAATAGATTTTCTTATCGTTTACGAGAAGGTATGGTTTTTCCGGTGATACATCTATTCTTTTAATTAGGTTTCGAAAATTTTACTACTGCCCTAACATTGGCACCGCATTGTAGTTGTAGCTTTTCTATGCAGTCTAATACTATCGACTTCAATTTGTCACCTTTACATATCGTATTTGTAAAGATGTAGCACAAGGGTTGTTTAATTTTTTTATATATAACTCTAACCATGATCACGTAGCAGTTTGAGCTGGCAAAAAATTTAAAACCTACTTTAAAATTAACATTTTGGGGCTCGTAAAATATAATTTTAGTGAAAATTGTTTGTATTCCTCTAATTATCTCCTGCTTGTTAGTGGTTTATTTTTTAAGTCCACTTCGGCTGTCACAATTTGTGCTCTGCTTTCGGAAGTAATCGTTGGGAGATGTTAACATCAATTGAAGTGCTTTCTTTCACGTTGCAATTTAAGAATGTTCCTCCATAATTTTCTTTACCTAAGAGTATTTGAGCTGCAACCTTGAGTAGTTTTGGTATAGCTAGAGATGTTAACGGGCATTTATTGCTTCGCCAATATACCTTGCATCATTTGAATATTGGGTTTCAGAAATTGACACTTGTAAATTCATTTAGGAATGGCAAGTGTTCGCCACATACTCGTTAAGTTTTTAGAGTCGACATTTTTATGCAACAGATCGGACCTTCCAGATTCTGTTAACCATTCAAAACACCTACAACCAAATATTTGTAATTTACTTAAAATTTTTGATGTAACTTAACTCGCCTGGTTAAATCTCCTTTGGGAAACCTGAAAAAACTGATTCTACCATCATATTTAATAAATAAATAAAGTCAGGTTATGTATTTGCGGTTATGGGATGGGGGCGCGAATTTTAAACTAATGACATTTTTTTATTCAAATAATTTTATGGTGTTAGGTAATTTTAAGCAGCAAATAAGTTAAAGATAATCACCTGGATATACAAAATTATGTTTCACTCGTTTTTGTTAAACAACTATTCTTAGATTCTCAAAAATTTGAAATTGTCCATTATGAACCTAGGTCAACAATAGAAAAATTATTAACCACTAATAGAGAAATTCAACTTCTCAGTTGGCTAGAAACGCAATAATTGTCCACTTCACAGCTAGTAGTGGAAAAAATAGTTTATTTTTAGTAGCCGAATTGAACTGAATCAAAGGTACTAATTGTAACTAATAGGTATTTATGACATTAAAATGATTTTTGTTTTACTATATAATTTTTCTTTAAAAAATTGACTTTTATTTTATTATTTGTTTCTAATAAAATTTAATAAAATTATATTTAAAAAATAACATTATTATTCATCTTGCATCCAATTGAAGATATGTATTAAATAATTATTATTAGCGATACAACTAATGAAAATTATCATATATTAGCAGAAATTAGAAGGTATTATAAGTATTGCTGGGTATTAAATAGTATTAGTAGGAATTAGAAGGTAATTTTGGAAATTTGTAGAAATTTGAAGCCCAGCGCCGCTTCGCGTCGACAAGGGTTGCCGCTTTGCGGCAATCGCAAGCCTCCTCGCGGCTCAAGGGCTACCTTTTTTTACTCAAAAAAGTTGCTTCAATACAATTTTTAATACCACTTAGGTGGCCAAATTATGAAAATGGTTTTTCTTACTCAAAAAAAATTTTTTAATGCAACTATGATAAAGACACGGCTCGCTTTGCTTGTTAATTTGTAAAGATTAAACTCGAGCTTTTCTTACTAAAAAAATGTTTAATTCAACTCTGTAAAAACCAAAAGTAATCAAAAAATAAAGAAGAAAATAATTTAAAGAAAATTTGTAGTAAAAAAAAGTTTTTGTGTAAATACAAAAAAAGTACATGAAACAAAAGCACATAATCAAAGAGTAAAAAAAAGAAAAACTACCTTTTCATATTAAAAACAAAAACCCAAAAACAAAAAAAAAGTAAGATTTTTTCTTTCTTCAAAAGAAAAAATTGCCTAAGACACTTTAATTTTTTGCAATTTTAAGCAACAAAAAAACGAAAATGTATTTTCACTTTTAAATATCATAAAAAGTATAAATTATTTTTTTTCATTCTTAAGAAGTAGAAAAAACTACAAATAATTTTTTCTAGAATATTAACCATGAAATTATACTTAAAAGATAGAAAAATTAGAGCATAAAATAAACGCATTACAATACATTTACAAAATATGAGATGAAAAGCTTGATTTGTAACTTTTGCGTAAATACAAAAAAAAATTAAAAGGGTGTAATGCATAATATCGATAAAACGTGTAATTCAAGCTGGCATTTTATGAATAATTGAAAACAACGTTTGTTTAAAAAGAAAATGTAAATGCTCGTGTAAATTTTAATAAATAAATAACTTAGGACACATTTGATTCTGTTCTAAGATATTTGAATTAAGAATAATTTGTTTGCCAAAAATTAAAAAAAGTTTCCAATATTTTATTAGTTAATTGACTGGCATACTATAAAGTAGAATGTAAGTTTTGTCACGTTTTGTTTACAAGTTTTAGCCGGAAAAACGTTACTCTTTAATGTATCCTATTCAAAAGTTTGCAAAATTACAATTCTTTCCTTTTTTGATTCATGTTTTTACGTGGAATGGTTCCGGAGGTATAAATTTAAAGTAGATTTTGAAATTGTTCTCAAATTCTTTTAAGACGCTTAAGGTGTTTTTTGTAATTTTTTTATGGGTAGTTTCTAAGGACCAATACAAAAAAATGATAAACAATTAATTAATAGTTTTTTGCTCTAAACCCAAACGTTTAGAAAAATTGAAGTTTACCTGAAAGTTTTAAACGAAATTCAAAAATAGTTTGTGTACCTGGTGAAAACTTGTTCTTATTTAGGTACCGTTTTAAAGAGAAAACTGTTAATTGAGCCACAGGCTCATTTTGATATGTCATAAAATTTGCCAGATATAAATCTTTAAAGTTAGGGGTGAATTTTTTCAGTTTTCTAAGTTTGTCGTTTTGATTGGTATCGGACGTCGCAAAAATTTTTTAAAAATCGCTAGCCGTTTAGGCAAATAATTAGTTTTTTCTAAAACAAAATCGAAATTTTCCGTTTTTTCGCGTACCAATTGCCTTTATCGCCGGATAAGCGCTTCTTTATGCTTGTAAACGGCGCCTTTGAACCGACGCTACGATGTCGCGTTTGACATTAAACAGTATTTTTCCGATCGTCGACGTCGCTCTCACTGAGTGGAAAGAGATGCGATAGTGGGAGTTTGAGTATGAGGCGACGATATCGTTTTAGTATATGTCGATTACTTGACACTAATACCGAAATTAGTAGGTATTTTAGGAATTAGTGTACATATTTTGGTCAGAGCTTTACCCCTCGGAAATTTGTTATTGTATAATAATTTATATTGCACTTACCCAATTCAGCAAGATCTGCTCGCACCAAAGTTCTGAAAATAAAATTATTATTAGATCAAGTCAAAAATACCTTAAATACTATAAATATCAGTCATAATTTTTAAAGAGTATGTGTATTTAAAAACAATTAACACTATAAACAAAATCAAAACAAAGCACCCTGAGATCGTATTGCAAAAAACCGTTGTATCAGTCTAGTGTAAGAATTAAAAATTAATGTTAGATAAATGTTTATTTATTTGATTTTAAGTATCTGTCAAATAAAATCAAGGAGTCTCGCAACTAACGGCATTTAAACTTAGATAAATTTTTTTTCTTTAAATTGCAGCAAATAATACCTTCAAAATTTGCACGTAATTCGGATTGCCATATTACATTACCTATACAAAAAAAATTAATTCATTATACAGCATTTTTAAGAAATATTTTTATTTATTTTAGGAACGGTAAACGAATAAAACTGAAACTTAGTATTAATTTTAAGTTTAATTATATTATTATACTTTAGATAGTTTGAGTTTAGATTTTAGGTTCATGTTTTAGTGCGACGACCGGTCAGAATTATAAAACATCAAGGTCAACTTTGATGCGAGAATTAAAATACGTTTATTGCGACGTAACAAAGGATTTGTACGATTTTCTGTAACAAATGTACACATAAAATGATAAACTGTAAATGAGAGGTAAGAAGACGTTTTCACCGTATTTTGCAATAAACAATAATGGTATCTTATCAGTCAGGTAGTTGATGTTCATGAGTAAGATAATCTTGCATCTGTTATTCTAATGTATTGAAGCTGATTATGTCTTTCTCCTGAGAGTAATTTGTTCTATCTAAAATACTAACTACATTTATAAATTATAAACTAAATTATGTATCACGAAAAAACTAGAGAAGTTAAAGAGTTTAGGTAATCTTGTTTCTTAGTTATTAACGTATTGTTTTTTTAATTCTTTCTAATGCTCTAGCAGCCACGAGCATATTATCATTACTTAAAATTTATATTTCGACAAAGTTTATACCAGAGTATAAATATTAACGACAAATAATAAAACTTCTCGATAACACTTTGATGATTGAATTACAATTCTTGTAAACTGGGAACCATTTTGAAAAAGGTGCATTAAAAGGAAACTTGAACTGCCAGAAGTTAGCAAAATTCAAAAAAAAAACAAAACTCTTAATTTGCAGTTTTGAGAAAACAAACAATGAATATTCATTTGCACATTAAAAACAATAGTATAAATACTAGAGTAAATGCACGTGTGTAATGATGGTTGTCGCATATTTTCATTGTTTTCGTGGGTAGTAACAACCAAAAAATAAAATTTAGTGTACATTACTTTCAAAAGGTAAAATATAAGTTAAGATAGTCTCCATTAGATGAGTAGAATTATAAATACACATAGTATATGCTTAATGTGCTTACTGAAATAAATAAATTTCTTTAGTTGCACTTAAACACGATTGGCCAAAAACTTTGACACTGTAATACGCCTCTGGGAATAAACGATTATTCAAATTGTGTATAAACATATGATTCTTGAAATACACATAGTGTGTATTTACTATGTATACTGTGTTTACTAAAATAAATAAATTACCCAACTTCCATTTAAAATTAAAAATAATTTTTTTTGTAAGTTTGCGTTTGTCAATGAAGTATGATACATACTTTTTAATTAAATGCCATGTTTTTGTTTTGTTTCAAATGTATAATTAGTTAAATTATGGATATTAACTGATGAAGGTACGGCGAATCATATTAATTAAAACTATTAAAAAAAAATTATTAGCTGTTTTATTTCCAAACATTCTGCGTCACTGAATAACTAAATTAACAGTTGTTAAAAACCAAAATCAATTTATAATAAACACTAGTGACCGTTTGATACAGTTCAAATTACTCAAACTTAAACGTAGGTCGCAAGTCTTTTGAATAACGGTTGTCGTGAGTTCCTCGTTACGACGAAAGTCGAATTTGCCGCGCACGCTACAATTTTTCATATTGGTGGATCCGTTAATTCACAAATCGAGACGACGAGCGGACATTTTGCGATTTTCTTCTATTGGGCGTTTTTGGCGTGCTTCGTAAAGCTAAAGTTTACACGTAAAGTATTAATGTGGCTTGAATAATTCTAAGTTAAATTGGTGTGTAAATATAAATCCAACCGCATTCGCCGTAAGTTACTTCTTTATCCATTTTTTTGTTGTCTTGTGGTTGTGTTAATTATAATTACGACGTATGTTTTAGCACGTGTCTTGACCTCATACTATACTCGTGTATTACCATTTCGATAATTTCTGGGGTGTTGGAACGGTTAGTTAAGAATTCTTTGGTATAAAACGTGACGGCTACTACGGTTTTGCCTACATTGAAGCTGCCAACGGCCAATAAACTTAACCGGCTGAGGGTTGTTCACGGCGCGTGCCTGCTACATCGAGGGAGCATATCTGCTTTCTGAGCTTTGTCGTCTAGTTTTCCTAAGAGAAATCCTGTGGCTACCAATCTTCAAAAGCTGTCAACGGGATAAACTCCTGTGCTAACTATTACAAATACGGGATCTTCCATAAATTTAGTGCGTTATTTTGAGCCAATTAGTATTGTTTTTCTCTCTAGGTTGTATCGCTAGAGCCGTCCCTCTCTTTTATTATAATTTGTGAATTACAACCGTTACACGTTTGCACCACCACAACTTAAACTTATATAATTCTGTTGGTGCGAACGGTTTTAAGATACGCCTCTGGGAATAAACAAATCTTTAAATTGTTTACGAACATATGATTTTTAAAATGCACATATTATATGCCTAATGTGATTACTAAAATAATAATACTACACAGATTTACTAGAATCAGTTAGATGATTTGCGGCATTCTAGAACTTTTGTGTTCTTTAACGTTTAAAATGATTTAGCTTCTATAAAAGCGTATTCATGTAGTTACTCAGTTTAGTTCAAAGTTATTATTCAATACGAAATGGTATAAATTATAACGAGTAGTGTTGTGTGTATTTATTAGAGTTATATTACAGAACGTGTTTAAAATAAATAATCTTTTAAGAGTGTAATTCGATCCTAGCTGATTATTAATTTTAATGTTGTGCATGCGGAAAATCAATAACGACAATAAAAAATGTAACAATAAATATATTACCATACATCTATTTAAGCACAAATAATCAAAAGCTTCGATGCTAGGATACATAAACAATTATTTAAATCGTTCGTAAAGATATGATCCTAGAATGGTTTGCTGATTAAAAAATAATTTAATTAACGCCAATTTCAGAAAAAAAGTTACATAAAAAGGAAAACGTACAAATATGCATATTATTAGTATTCATGCACCAACGGAAGAACATCCGGTAGAAGAGAACTTTTACGATACACTACCAAAGTAAGATATAAAAATTATATTAGAGGATTGTAATGCAAAAATGTTTACTTACCAACAAATGGATTCAACAAATGAGAATGATATGAAATCGATCAAGAAGAACTGCCAAATTATGAATACACATTTGAATCATGAAAAATAAAAATACGTATAAACCATCAAACGAACAAACAGTAACTAATAAGCCGCCAACAACTATACAGAGAGTCTATAATAAGAAAAAACTCTTAGAACAGGAAACACAAATAATGTTCCTACAGAAACGCAAAAAAAAAGAAAAGTGACGACACAATAGAAGAAAATTGGAAAAATTTAGAAATAATTATACAGCCAACGGCAAATGAATTAGTTGGAAGGAAAAAAGGAACAAAACAAAAGGAAAACTAGTTCAACACTGAGTGCCAATCTGCATAAAATGCAAGACAGAAGATGCTGTAATCTGAAACAACAGAAAATGTAAGACTGTACACGGAAGCAAACATACATGCAAAAGTAACATATAGAGAAAAGAAAGAAAATTTCCAAATTAATAAAATACAAAAAATAGAGGAATAATAGAAAAAGGGAAAAAAATAAATTCTATCAGGACATCAAAAATCCAGAAAAAGCTGCCGGCGTAAAGCTCTATTCATAAAAGACAAAAACGAAAATTTCATAGCCCATACAACAAAAGTGACACAACGATAAAATGAATATCTTTAGGAGATCTTAAATGAAGAAAAGTAGAAAAGGTCGTCGACAAACAGAAACGAGTTAGTTAACCAATGTAGAAAAACTAACAGCAGAGAAATAAGAAATATAATAGCAAACCGAAAAAGTGGTAAGTCCCTGGGAAAAAAACTGAATAGCTGCGGAAAGGAGAATATTCAAGAACAACAAATGTAACATAATAAAAAAGTGTAGCAAAATAAAGAAATCCCAGATGGATAAAAAGGAGCAGTATTGATTCCAATATACCATATAATCAAAAATGAACCACAAGTTTTTTGCAAAAAAATGGTGAGAAAATTTCAATGCGGGTTTCAAAATAATAGATCAACCATGGATTAAGTTTTTACCTTAAAGAAGGTAAAACTGTCTGTTATAAGTATACCACTTACATATATGTAATATTTATTGATTCTAAAAAAGAGAGACTAAACAAAGCAATGTACAAACTAGAAATTCCGTATGAGATAATAGAGCTAGTGAAAGTACAAACAGTAAGAGTAAATAAAACTTTGAGTATCTTACCAACAAGAGAGGGTTGAGGCAAGGTGGTACATTGTTGACAATACGGTTTAACATAATGCTCGAGAAAATTATAAGAAAAAGTAAAATCAACCAGACAGGAAGCATTTCTAATAAGAATCACCACTTTCTAGCATACGCCGACGACATGGCATGTTTAGGTTTTAGTGGTTTTCCTAAACCTTGAAACAAATGCTTTGCCAAAGCGAACCAATCTACAATTGCACACGGTTTTGTCACCACACTATACAGGTTTATACTGATCTTCTGGGGACCATACATAACACTTACATCACAATACAATATTTAAAATGTACCCTACAAATAAATAAATAAATAACTCTCCAGGCAAGGTCGGAGAAAAAATTAGTAAAAATATTAAGCCATCTTAAAACAGAAGCAAAAAAGATTGGTTTTTGAATTGACAAAGACAAAACAAAATTTATGATAATAGGAAACAAGAAAGCAACATAAATACCTTTAATAGATATTTAAGTCAAAGAATTGATTGTGGCAATATAAAAATAAAGAGAGTAAAATGTTATGTACGGTATCGGCCAAAACAAACAGTACCGAAACAGAAAGTGTTGTGGAGTTGTTTATGTAATATGGATTTGTCATATTTGACTTAATTGTCATTAGTTGATATATTAATAGTACGCTGCAGTTAAATTTGATTTAAAAATGGTTCTAACAACGGAAGAAAAAGTTTTTGGTAGAGCATTATTTTCGTTCATATTTATTTTTATTTTCGGTACTTGTTTATTTTGGCGGATACTGTATATTTGAGGGTGTTTCTTATTGTAAAGAACAACATCAGCTAATATATCAATGAAAAAACGAAAAAAATAGAATAGAATAGTGAAAGGTGACAAGTTTCAAGAAAAGCAAAATATTACAGAAAATAAATAGATAAACATAGTACCAGAAGAACTAAAAGAAAAAAAGAGCACAAAACTGGAAATCAAAAACGAGGAACAAAAATCTTGAAAGAAGATCGTCTAGCTATGAACCTGAAAGACATGTAACAGCTGTGTATATACAGTGTGTCCATTTAGTGTGCTATTGTTTGATTATGGGCTTTCAAACCACTTGTACCCAAAAAATGTAAACAAACTTCCCAAATAAACTAAAAGTTGCACATTTTAAAATTTTTGTATATATACAGAGTGATTCAGAAAAACGTAATCAACTAAAGTTGATTTTTTTAAATTTGAATACCCTGTATATTTTTGCACCGTCGGATAACTGGTAAAATTTTGCGTACATTTGACCCGTAATTTATATTCATAGCTTCAGCGGTTTTCAAATTATTCACATTATTTAAAAAATTTTAATATCAAAGAAATTTGTGTACCGTGGAAGTTATAGTAGAGATAAAAATTGTTTTCTGAGGTGTTAAAGTCTGAGTACGGCTCTAATAACAACCATTCTCAATGCCTAAGAATGTTGTGCAATGCGTCCTTTGGTTCAAACTTTGGCATCACAAATTTCTGCAAACTCAATTTATCAAATGGAAACCATCATGTTTTATGCCACTAGTGAATTCTCCTACAAAAATCAAGAGCTAGGTACTTTCCCATTAAACACTTCTTCAGGTCAACTTAACAGGTTCGTGTATCTAACCAAGATCAAGTTTGCCGTTTTGTCTTAGTTAAACGCACGAACCTGTTAAATTAGCCTGAAAAAGTGCTCAACCTCCCAGCACAAAACGTAGCCAGTATTACTCTGTAAAGTGTGTGTTTGATTTGCCCCTCTTATAAGAAGACTTAAATTTTCAATCAATTCACTAATCGAGGAAGAAATAAACCAACTTACAAAAAAATTATGTATAATTACCCTTAAAGGTAGACAACGTATTAAACCGTTAGTTTTGTTTATGTCGAAAAAAATTCCTCGTCTTGTTTTTTTTTTGTTTGAACTAATAAAATAACGGCGACGTAGGGACACTTGTGTTTCAACCTTGTAACGTGTTACTTGAGGTATGTACAATCTGTTTTAAATAAATTTGAATGACGCTTTATTTTGAACCATATTTATTCTTGCCCTTTTGCACGTTTGTAATGTTAACATTTTATGTTCGTTTAAACTCCAACTATAGAAAAATTAACTAATTAGAAAGCTAACATAATTTCTTTATCTAGAAATTTATTGCGTAGAGAATTGTCTCGCACGTATTTTTTTTGTAATACGTAATCATGAACCGATTGCCGCCGATGTATCCAATGTTTTTTTTCATTTTATCAAAGTTTAATTTAAATTAAGTTTATATATGTATATTGCTGTGGATAACAATCGATAAAATGTAAGTTAATAATGATTAATTTAGATTGTAAAATAACCATTGTCGAAGACGCATAAGACGCTCAGTAGGACATTTTTGTTCTATTTTTATAACATATGAAAGGGATCTTTTAAAACATAGTAACAAGATGTGGAACGTAACTAAATTATTATTTGTTTTAAACTGTTTGTTTTAAGGGTCGTTTACATCTACTTAAATTAAATTAACGTACGTAAAGTTAAGAACTGTTAATTGTTTACCGCCGTTCCGTTAACACTTGGGTTTATATTTAAGTATACATACGGAAAATTAACGGTAGCATACGAAATTGTGGGGTCAACTTCCACTTACGAAAGTACTAAATAATTGCTATGTTTGTGTGCGATTTTTACCATTAGTGATGTCAAAGTAATGTTCAACGAGAATTTTTTAAACTAACTTAGTAGATGTAAACGAAAAGCTTTGTTTATTCGCACGTTACTTGTTATTTTTTTGTACCTGCATTGGTTTAGTTTAACTAGATGTAAATAATATTTTGTCATAAATTCGTTTCTATGTTAATTCTGAAATTCTTCTATAAGGAGGGGGACGCTTCTGACTAAACGCTTCTTACAGATGTAGTTTTTTTTAAATATTGATTTAGTTGGACTCGGATAGATGTATTTAAAATTGCCTTAACTTAACTTAATTGTCTTACCTTGGTTTGTTGCAAGTGGAGTGGTTGGTACATCTTCACCGCCAAATTATTTAATATTTTTGATACAACAAACATTGAGAAGTGTGTATCAGAAAGGAAAAGGTTCAAGCCGCCTGGCAACAGCCGTCGGTTGACTTAATTGTCCTACCTAGTTCTCCTCGACTTAACATCAACTTTTTACTCTGACATTTACTTATTATTTACCTTTCGATACAAATAATATCAAAGCAAAGTTTATTGATTTATAATATTGATTTGATTTGATATGATATTTATTATGTATATGCTACGTGTTGTTTTTATCTTGTATTTGATGATTTACTATTTTATTAGCTTATGTTGTTTTTTTTGTAGTTTTTCTGTGTTTTTACTAACATTCAAACAAAGTTATGATACTATTTGATTATTATTTATCTTATAAAAATTGAAATATGGTGAACACATCTTGTTGCAGTATTTATTTGATTTGGTTAATATTTTCATTTATTGACGTTCTATGTTTGTGTGTTATTTGGGTATGTTGTTCTATGTACTTTTTAGGTTTTCCTTTTGTGAGTAGCTAATGCAGAGGTTAAATATTAAATGATTTATTTCAATCCTAATCTATCCAAATTTCGTAGAGTTAATAAAAATAATCACAACTTTGGATCCTTTCTATTTTATTTATTTGACGATCAAAATTTTCTTTATGTTAAGGCTAAATTTTATTAACCCTAATTTTGAAATGGGTTACTGACTTCTGATTTATGTACTATGACATAGGTTAGTTGTCACCTATGATACTTGTGACTTGTCTTAAAATTTCATCGTGTTTGTATCAGCACAATATTAACGTTAAAATAAAGTTGTTTTCAGTATTTGGGCCTTAGTGTATTGAACTTAAAATATGTAGATATACAGAAGAGAAAATTTTTAGATATACTTAATTTGTTACCATTAGGTTTTACTTTCTTCTTTTACAAATTAGGCACGCGTTTATTATGTGGCTTTTCTACCAAATATATTCTGTTTGTAAAATACGTAAATGGCTCTAAATAAATTACCATTAAGTTTGATACTAAATAACTTTTAGTAAGAGTCAGCTAAAAATTTACCAAGCGCCACAAACGTTTTATAAAATTTCAAATTTTAAGTGAAACAAATTTTGGATCAGTTAACCCAATTCGTGTTTACAAAATTGCAAGAAAGGCAATAAAATTTGCATTATAAAGTTGACGTTGAAAGAAATTACGTCGCATTTAAATCTTATATAAACGTCTACAGTTTAATTAGGAATAACAATTATTCCTAAAAAGAATCTAATGCTTTTACATCTCGGGCTTCATTTGAATTATAAACGCCCACAAAATAAAACAAACTTAAATTGAGGATTTTTTAGAGACAAAAACTTTTTAGAGTTGAAGCGGATAAGGAGAAAATTGATTTGGTTTTTAATTGTGCAAAGTTAAGAAGTACTTAATTCGTTAGACAAATGCAGTTTTTTTTTCTAAAGACTACGACCCAGTTTTTCAGATAAAATATTATTCCTGTCTAGGCACGGTTTTATCGTAACGTATAAAAAATGTAGGTATTTATAACACAAGGCTTTTAGTATGTATTATGTACCAAATGAAAAATTCATTATATCTTACATACATTCTGTTTAGAGAAATCGGATATATAGTGGATATTGACAAGCCATCAATACGCAATACTGTTATATCAAATGTCGTTGTGTCAAGACGACTTCGCTATAAATAAGTTAATGATAATGTCAGCATGTCGTCTGACATGATCGGTTATTACCTTATATAGTTTGATATAAAGCGAGTAAATAGACGAGATGATATGATATCGTCAACGCGATATTCACAATGTAATCTCGCTTTTAAAGGGTTGAGCTCTCATGCTGCAAAACGATAAGGAAAAAGTTTTAAAGTTTCTATTAAGATTTACGTTCAAATTGAAAGTTTCAATCAAACATTTCAACACCATTACGGCTGAAGAAATTATTCTCTAGTTGATGGATGGTTGTATAGAAAGCCGCAATTTTTTTAACTTGATTAAATTCTTGCGTAAATTTTCTCACAGTTGCTCCTCATGTAACACTAACGATTTTTAAAACTTTTTGAGTAGAAATATACACATCGTTACCTTGTATGTTGTGCATTCTGAAAATAGATTCATACACAATACATTGAATTAAAATTATTATTTTTTAAATTTATTTAAATACATAAATAATATATATAATTAAATACGACTTACATTATTACAACGCTAGGCAAAACATTAGAATAAAGAAATTGCAACCGCATCGTTCGTCTGTTGTAGTAGCTGTTTCAAATTTTATTATGGACACCAATAAAATCGTGGGTGAATGGCTTGGGATTGAAACACTCGCCTGCGGCGCTCATGTTTTAAACCCATAAAAACCTTTCTTCACACACGTGCATCATACATATTGAATTTTAAAAGCTTGAACAGTAATTCACAAATTACTTACATAAAATCGTTTCAGGAATAATTAAAGAACAACCATCTGTAGTTAGACAACAAAGATTGTTATTCCATCAAATTTTAAAGTATGATTAGTTGTAACTTGACTTCTTTAGTTTTGTTAGAAATTAATTCTTTTGAGATAAAATTTAATGTGTTGTCTTTATGATCACATAACCTTTACAATTAATTTTCTACAATCCTAGTTTATGTTAACAGATAAAACGTTTTTTATATCGTTTCTGGTATTATTTATTACTTTATTGGTTTCAGACTATAAGATGGCTCTTTACATTCACAAAATAAATATAAAAATAATATATAAGTAACGTTTTATTTTTACAATATATTTATAATTTTTACAATAGAAGAAAAGACCAACTTTCATGACAACTTGGATTTTTACAAAAAAAGGTACGAATAAATTTTTGATTTATTAATTTTTAGTTTAAAGTCATAATAATCAAAATAGAGAAGGGGTTGCCTGAAACCGATAAACTATTGGACAAACCTCGAGGTTATGACACATTCTAGGTATGTTAATAGCTGTAATTTATGTGTTTCTTTAACTACTCATATGTCACTTGTTTGTTTCTTTTGTGAGTAAACTTAATGTGTCTCCTTTTCCGTCTTAGTTATTAAAATAAATGTTGGTTTACAGATTAACAAATCCCACAAAATTTTATATTTTTTTCATAGGTATGTAATTGTGGTCTATTATTTAAAATACTTTTAAGTTATTAACTACATGAAGCATTTATGCAAACTGTCTGCAGCAGTCTAGAAACAAATCTAATCGAATTCAGAAACTTATGCGTATACAGCAGTCAGTATTGTTTCAAGCTCATAAAAAATAAGAAAAATTCTTTCAAAGATAGTAGATACTGTTACGTTGTAACTTTTATTTTATCGTTTATTAATTATTATTTAAACGATTTTAATGTACACATTTTAAAATGGAAAATGCATATGTTTCTCTTTGATTCACCCCGTATAAGTTTTCTGCATTTACTTATTTCTATGGAAAGCAGAGGATTTGCTCTTTTCTAGTACGAATGCGCTATGCACCGGAGTCCCTGTGTGAAACGTTAACGCCATCTTGATGGTTAACATTTTTTCACGGTGAACGTGATGCACTATTTCCACAATTATCTTTGTTAAAAAACCCAAAATTTGTTTTGGTAATCTTATTTATCTTGGTTAATGGTGTTGTTTTGATTTGAGCCTTTTTCTTTCTTTTACCTCAATTTTTATCTTTTACCTTAGGTTTTTGTCTTACCGTTAACTACATTTCTTATCGTTTATTGTGATAGATGTAAAACTGTTGTAGTATTTTGTTATATCACTCATGCAAGATTTTGAGGATATACACAAAGAATTTAATTAAGGAACCAATTATCGATTTATTTATCTACCGCTGAAATTCAAAACATGAATTCAGTTTATCTGCAAAGAGGGTCAACGAATTACGCCGACTTGCATCATTTTTTTGTACGTTTAAATATTGATACTGTAAGTACTTTAGTTACTTAAATTGTTTCAAGGTTTTCGTTATATATCGGAAATGCGTGTAGCCTTTTATTGAAAATGTATTTAAAATTTAAATTAATATTTAATGTGTACCTACTTGTAAAGGAAATTAATCCAATTTTTATTTAAAATTTATGCTTGAAATATTTAGTTTTGCAATTTAAGTATTTAGTTTCATGAAAACTATTTACTCTTCATTTATATTAAACCCGTTAACTTTTGTTTGTGTAATAAATTTTGTTTCTGAATTATGTGTGTTTTGAAATTATCTATTTATTGTTGGTTTTTTTATATTCTGGCCAAGAAATTAAAATGTAATGGCATCCCTAAACAACATCTATACGATACAAAAATTGAACAATTATTAAGTAAGAATTTGTTCAATTGTTTTACAATTTATTTCGGTAAGTCATCAACTGCGACAAAACCCTGGAAATATAAAATCAAACAATCAAAATTCCACCATAAAAAACAACTATTTCACAAAATCTTATACACAAATCCTAATATAAAAAAATATTTGTCCTTTGAGTTAGCAGCAAATTGTTTGTCTCTTTTGCGTAAAGGTTTGAAATCAGCATATACTGATTGCACAACATAAGACGGAATTGATGTAAATCTAAACAAAACTTTTGTGATAGATAGATGTTTTCTTACAAAATAAATCGTTTGGCCGCATAGAAGAACATATGAAAACATACTCCAACGATACGTTGTACCATTGTTTTTAAAATATATAAAAACAATGGTTGTACATATTCTTGAAAATTACCGTAGTACTGCAACGGTAGTTTTCAATTGTTATGACGTATTTCCTTCTGTAAAAAAGCACATTGACAATAAGTTAAAAAGTAACCAATAAATTTTCTTCAATAATTTCATACAGATGAGTTTCTCAAACCGTTTTCTTCGTAACTGAAAAAATAAATGATTAATCTTGGTAGGAATTTTTTTTGCCTTTTTTAGAAAATTAAATATTTAACAACTAATTATATTCAACTGACTGATTTTTGTTGTTCTAAAATTCTTCATAGCTTGTAGTCGATGTTAAGTAAAAGGAATTATAATTAGTAGTGAAAAGACGGTTTTGAGCAGTGAAGAAGATGGGTGTGCAATTTACCCCGTGCTTAAAATAATTAATATAAAAAGTTTCTTTGTTTATTAATAATTAAAAGACGCGTCATATTTATAAAGTTTGATTAAATCAGTTATTGGAAATTAAAAAAAAGTCTAGTCTGCGTTTGTTGTTAGCCCGCGCATTTTGTTGTTAAGCTTGGGTATTGTTGAAAAACAAATTAATATATCAAAGTTTTTAATGAAGAAAAATTATAGACAATTAAATATGCAAAAACAACAACTAAAAGTTAAGAAACATCGTAGAAACTATCCAGAGGCAAGGGGTCACTGCCGAACGTTGCAGATTGCATAAAACTCGTCACGTATAATGTATTTAAATTTTTATGAAATATAAATAAAAATTGTAGCGGAATATTATTAATTGGGTAAAGTCGTGCACGTAACGTTATTTAAAATTATATTTATATTTGTAAAAAGTTTGAATAAAATTAAAATTTTTTTAAATCATAAACCACGTTTTTATTATAAATCCAAGACTTTGGGGTATTTCAAATTACACAATAACAATTAAAAGAATAACAATAATTAGAGTCTCGTGTTCACGTACAATTTAAATTTATTTTATTCTACACAAAAATGCAATCACTGCAATATAAATAACTGTGTAAAGTTTTGACTGATAAAGACAAAACAATATTTAGTAAATCACGCTTGTGAACTAGAACATACTCTTAACTTTGATATAAACAACATTGAGATTTTAACTTATTAGTGGGTCCCAGTAGAAATACATCAATTTCAATTATCTGTAAACCAATATAGTATTATTTTGTGTACAACATACATTTAAAAACTTTCTCACCAATATTTTACTTTAGCGTAGAGAAATATTGCAGTTTCTTACTGTTATGTTCTTGAAAAGCTTCCTGTATCATTACAAAGATACGTATAATCTGCTTTCTAAAAAAATTAAACAATTCATACATACCGCAAATTGCTTGACGTCTTTATTCTGTTTCATAGAAGATTCGAACGATTTGTTTTCAATAGACTATTGAATAGGAACTAATTTATCCGTTTGTAATATTTTATATTTATCATAATTTTAAAACAAATTTTCTAAAACTATATTACCAATTAAACGAGATTTCTTTTCAATTTTTTTTATTTCATTTAAGCAAGTCGATATTATTCTTATTTACACTAATTTTTATTTGACTTGAATTTAGTTTGAGCAAATTTACTGTTGCGTATAATGAATGTATTCGTACGAGTGGGCGTTTCTTCTCACACGTTATTTTGAATTTTTGGTGGTTTTTGTAGTGTGAAAACTCGTATGCGGATTCACTTGAACACTGCCTTGCAACCTTTCAGGTATGGTGCGTGGTTTGTTGTGCAGGGAGAAGGGCGATTATAGGAAATTTTACTGTTAAGTTTTAACATAAACTGCCACCTCGCCTTGACAAAGTAATTCAAATTGAATAGATAAATATTTGTATATCATTAGTTGTCAACTATTTAAATAACTATTTCTAATGCTTATCTTGTAACGGAATAACACATATTTTATTTATGGCTCTTTTCACTTCACCTGTAGACGTTTTTATAGTTACTACGCGCACTACGTTAGCAGCTCCAGGATGTAGTTCTGCTACCCTTCCCATTCTCCAACTGCATGGAGGTAAATTGTCATCGGCAAGTAACACAAGATCTCCTACTTTTATTGGTGTTATTACTCTTGCCTATTTTTTTCGGGTTTGTAACTCGTGAAGATATTCGTGGTGTCATCTTTTCCAGAAGTGTTGAATCATCGATTAAATTTGTTGATAATGGCTGAGACGATTGCTTGGAATTAATAAATACTTCTTTTCGGGGATTGCCGTGCTTCTGCCTATTAGTAAGCGAGCAGGTGTCAAAAGGTCGAGTTTATTTGAATTGTCGCTAAGGGGGGAGATGGGTCTGGAGTTGAGTATTGTTTTAATTTGGGTTAGTAAAGTTTGGAATTGTACGAATGTCAGTATCGAGTCCCCTATCACCCTTTTTAGATTTGCCTTAACTGATTTTACACCAGCCTCCCAAATACCTCCAAAATGGGGAGATCTGACGGAAATGAATTTCCACGTTATACCTTCTTTTGACGTTTTGTTGAGAATTTTATTTGAGTTTGATTTTAGAAAAATTGGAATTCCACGACGTGCCACAAAACGTTTTAACGCTGCTATAAAGCATTCTGCTAAAAGTTCGCTCACCAATTCCAAAAGCATGGCCTTAGTGCATAAGCAAATAAATAAGCAAACACAACATTTATAAGTCATACGAGCACTTCGATCTCTACTTATAAATGGATCTGCGTAATCAACCCCACTGTTGTAAAATGGAGGGTAAGGATCAACACGAAAATGAGGAAAATTTCTCATAAATATTTGTCTAAGTTTAAGTTTTGATTTAAAACAACGAACGCAGTCGTGTACAATTTTTTTTGTAAGGTTTCTACCCGCTAACGGCCAATACTTTTGTCTTAATGCATGTAATAAAGCTTGTGAACCGCAATGCAAATGTCTTACATGCTCTCTTTCAGCAATTAACCTTGTAAGAGGATGATGTTTCGGTAGAATGATTTCATGTTTGGAGTCATATTGTAAATTCGAAAAGGTCAACCTGCCTCTAACTCAAAGTATGTTATCGCTGTCAATGAACGGGGTTAACTTTATTAACACTGAATTGTGTGGCAGTATTTTATTTTTTCTTAAACGATCAATTTCTACAGGAAAGGCTTGTAATTGCGCTAGTTTGATCAGTGTAATAAGTACCTTATCCTTTTCAAATTTCTGTAATGACAAAGTATCATGTATTTGGGTTCACCTAGTTTACCCGTTTTTAATATATTATATTTATTATAATTTTAAAACAATTTTTTAATTTCATTTACGCAAATCAATATTATTCTTATTTACACTAATTTTTATTTGACTCAAATTTAGTTTGAGAAAATTGACTGTTGCGTATAATGAATATATTCGTACCAGTGGGTGTTTCTTCTCACACGTTATTTTGAATTTTTGCTGGTTCTTGTGTTGGGAAAACTTATCTTGAGGTACAACTGAATATAAACACAACTTGAATATTTAGACATTTATTTTTGTATACAACCGCTCGTATGCGGATTCAGTTGAACACTACCTTGTACCCTTTCAGGTATGGTGCGTGGTTTGTTGTGCAGGGAGAGGGTCGATTATCGGAAATTTTACTGTTAACAATGTCTGAATTATATTAAGAAGTTTTTTTTTTCAACCAAAAAACTTTCAACGACAAAAATATATAAATCAAAATTAAAGCGCCGGTTTCTACCAGTGTGACGATTCGCCCCATTAATAATAATAATACAAATAATAATAATAAAAATAATTATAATAACAATTTGTTACGTTTATTTTGGCACTTCGTACAAAAATTGCCAATATCTACAGTTTCTAATTTTACACGCCAACAGGAGGCATACTAGGTTACTTTGCCCAATTTATTTTAATCGTTTTGATTGGTCGTCGGAATAAACGCAGTGTTTGAAACTTTCCGTTGCTATTCTAATGGTGGACGCTTGACTTGCGTGTCCCTCCGTCATTTGACTACAATGAGGTAATTAAGTACATCCTTTTCCTAGACATCCGTAATTAACGGATATTCATTTTAGGTTGTTGTAATTCTGGGCGATCTTTTTTGTTACAATGAGGACGGCATTCTTTTCGTATTCTACACGTACACCGCAAGTGGAAAATTTTGCAACTCTAATACAACGTGGTGACCGACCGTTTACTTTTCGTTATTTTAGATTAAAATACGAATTTCAAGTACACCATTTAAGCACGGATTTCTAAGCATAAATTTAACACGAATATCATCATTATCCAAATAGTGGGTTGTTATCTTTCTACGCACGGATGCTAAGGCATAGCAGCTAAGTACGGAGTTCTCTGGATGTACCAACGTCGTAACGGCCGATGTTGAAGGTTTTTTGGATAATTTATTTATATGAGCGACCGTTGCACCGTAATAATCGCTAGTCGCAATAAAAATATTTTTACGGTATCGAGTTGTTTCGTTATTTTAAGTAGTGTTGCATCGATTGGACATTATCAGTTTTACTGATTATAACTGATAACTTCGGTTTTGTAATTACTTAATCAGTTGGCGCTAAAGAAAGACGAAATAAATATTTAATTTTGTTTAATTGGAGTTGAGCATAGTTCGAACAACTTAATTCGACTTTTACTACAGTCTACGACGCTCACCGCAAATACGAGCTTACCGGGAAGTATTTCAAAGGATACTTTTTGTTTGTTTGCTACCTCGGTAGACCTAATTAAAGGAACTAGCTTCTTATTTTTTTTTCTATCTAGTACTGCAGCAATTGCGTCACAAATAATAATGTAATAAAACTTATAATAATTATTTATTTGTCGTCGAACATTAGAAAACGGCATTCCTTAAAGTTTCACTTTGAGCGTCACACTTTTTGCTATTGGCATTAACAACATTTTGTGACAACCTCAGAGTCGGTTGCAGTATATACATCTGCATGACCATGCACGGTCAATCGCTTCAATGTGTACCTGGAATTGAGTTGGGACTAAAGTTTGTTGTCGAAACGTCACCTCTGGAACTTGAACAAAATCTAACAGAGCGTTAAACTTCATTAAATACATCTTGCATATTAAATGGGTTTAACTCCTTAACGTCTACAAATCCCTGGTATGATCTAAGTTAGATTACGGTGCAATCGTGTACGGTTTGGCAGCGCTGTCGACCCTGAATTTGTTAAACGTCATTTATACTGCAGATATTAGGTACCCCACTAGAGCGTTTTATATAACCTTGAAATCTAACCTCTTGCCTTTGTTTAGACTTTTATCCTTTATACCTTCCGTTAGCCACGGCTAACACAGTAGCCTCTGCAACAATGTGTTGCTCATTGATATCACAACCTAATTCCCTATTATTTGTCCTTGCCCCCAATCAAGACCAAATTCCATCTCCAGTCTGTTTATTACTTCCCGTTCCTTGAGATAGGCTAATGCTGCTTTATCCAGGCCTCTATCGTTCCTTGCTTCATGATTAGCTGCCAAAGCAGATTTTGCAATTTTTGTGTAAAGTATAAACTCAGGGTTATAATCATCTAGAAACTCATTCTTCTGTATACACAAATTGTGCAGGATAGCACAAGCATAAATGATTTGAGCTGCTCTTTCTAAAGAATAATGCAAAGTTTGACGTTTTAATAAACATTTACAACATTGTTTTAAAACATTGTTGCAGCGTTTCTGATACTTGTGTGCGCTGTATTATAGTCGTGCTCCTGGTCATTTTAGAGCTTTAATATTGGAGTTAAGAGTGTAGAGATACCAGCCTCTTTGTTGAAGAAATTAGTTTTGCTTAGATTGTATAAACATTTATTGATTCCCAAACAATACAATTAAAAGTAAAAAAATTAAATAATTGTTTTCTGGTGGAATGAGGCCTAAACGGTAGCGGCCCGCCTGAAACGGTGGCAGAAAAGGCGGTTAAAGGTCGAAGTTGTAGTTTGCTTTAACGTTGCCTATGTTCGGTGTTGACTTGATTCCAGCTAGACGTTGTAGTTTACAATATGGCGGACTCTGTAATACACAGATTACGAAGTTTTGATTGTTTTTATCAGTTTAGTGAACTACAGAGGAATGAATGAAGGGTAAATATGCAATTACATTTGTGTTTAACATTAATAAATTCTTTAAACGATTGTAGGTAAATTAAACGGGATTTGAGTACGACGGTGAGTATTGTGATTATGTGGACAAAACAAGGTACACGTTTTCAATTTATTAAAATTGTACGATGGCCGGTAATGGATAATTATAATTATAACAATTATCATTATATTAACTTGGTGAGTCTTTACAGTGAATCGAAGGCGTAATTTTATTAGTGGGTTTAAAGGTGAACAGCAACGGTCCGCGAGATAGACACACCTCACGTAATGGCAACTGGACTAGGGGATGCAATTGTCTCGCGGAAAATACTGTTCACGTTCTAGCTGCGGTGGTGATTTCCAATTTTCTTGCAGAATAGACACTGTACACTCATGAAATTTAAAACTTGGACACTACAATTTCTGTAAACAAAAGTTTGCACATTGTGAAGCGGGCTTAAGGGTATCATTTACAATTCTAACAGCAGGTAGTCTCAGCAAGGGTTATCTTATAGAAGGACTGTAGAATGAATCATTACACTAAGCACGTTTTAGAAAATAGGTAATTTACGTTGCTTACTTAATTTTTTTCTTTAAAGAATATATTTGAAGGTATCGCTAATTAAACACCATAGCTCGATTAATTATCGAATCAAAATTTTGTTTAGGAAATGTTTACAAAATAAAATTAGAAATAATTTTGATTTAAAAACGTCTACAAGCAATAACTTTTAAATTAAATCAAAAACTAAACATGGTTATTTGGGTTGACTGATTATTACTTATTTTTAAATAAATCTAACCTACTAATTATTGTAAGTTATTAAAAAAATCATTAAACTCTCTATTCATAATATTTAGTCCTTACAAAATGTATATTTTATGACGTTTCATTTTTTCTGTAGTTAATATAAAAAGTGAAAATAAAAACTAAGGCAATTCTTATTGTCAACGTATATATTTAGTTTTTGACAAGAATTTATTACATAATTATAATTAAGATACCAAGTTATAGTTTAAAATTAAATGAAAACTTTTTTTTTTTTTTTAATAAAGAAATTACTATATAAATAAATATGTAAGAAATCAATAATGGGTGTGACCTCCATTATTATTGATACATTCTTGGAGGCGTCTGCTCATTGACGCTATCAAGGTATCAATATAATTAATATTAATCGTTTCCCCATGCGGTATCAATGGCTGCAATTAGTGCATTACGGTTTACTGGGATAAAATTTGGCCCTTGTTGTCTTCGGATAACAGCAAGTATTCGAGCCCAAACATTTTCGATAATGTTAAAATTTGGGCTTTTTGCTGGCCAGGGTAACAGCTCCAAGTTATTTTCTAGTATCCATCGATATGGTACGTCCATATCAAAATTGGTTTATTTTAAATGAATGACCATGTATTTTTATCTTTTTTTTAATTGTACGACCAAAAATAATATGAAAACAAGCAATTTTTTTTACACCACCTTACTAAGAGCTTTTAGCATCCTTTTTACAATATTTGCTTTTATGTTATGATGTACAGTGTGTTTTTAATACTACCGCATAGCACTAACCACTTAAAACTTAAATACTTTGCATAACATAAATAGAATATCTTGTACTTGTGTAGCTTGTTAGAAACTGGAACTAATTACCTTTCAGTCAGTATTAGACTTAAAGACCCCTAACTTTGATAGTTTTTGAGATATTTTAAAATTGTCTAGTTTAACAATTTGCGATTTATTGGAATCTAAGTTACTTGTGAGATATTCGTAAAATAAACATGGTCTTGCAACCATTTTTAATGTATAGGCCAAATCAGCTATTAATATTAACCTTAAACACTATTTTTTAAACAAAATAATATATATGTGTTCATGACTTATCTCCGCATCTAAAAGTCAGTCAAATCACGCTCACCGGTCACAAACAACAACAAATATTATTTGTTACAGCAAACATCGATCACACCGTAGACATTTGCAACTTTGTTAAAAATATTCTAAAAATAATGGTTTTACAAATTATCGTACCACTATTACAGCGATTTGTATCTTAGTCTTAGTTAACAGGTTAAAGTTTGTCGATGTTTACAGTGTAATCGATTTTTGATAAACCAAATAACGGTTAAACATCAGTAAATTGTAACTGGTCAGCGTGATTCGACTGACTAGAGCTCAGGACATTTGTGTTTATTTGTTTTTCTGAACAACTAAAATTTTTAATGTAAATATTTAAAACTGAATTAACCTATAGATTAAAAATGTATAGTTAAACTAGGAAATTTTAAGATATCTCGAAAACTACTAATAATGAAAAGATATTAGTTCCAGCTACCAACATGCTACAGAAATGCTCGGTGTTTCATTTAAATTAAGCAAGTTATTTAAGTTTTAAGTTGTTATGTGGTAGTATTAAAACACCCAGTACATTATAACATAATAGTAAATATTGCAAAAAGGAAGTTGAAATCTCTTAGTAAAGTGTTGTAAATGAAAGTTGCTTGTTCTTATCTTAAAGTTATTGTATTTTTTTTAAGGGACGGCAAATCAAGTGATATCGGTTTATCTTCGAAACGAAAATAACTAGGTATAGAACTAAGAATTAAATGTCACAGGTTTTATCTGAGTTTCTCGAGAATTTAAAAGAAAGGACAAAAAAGGGTGTAGGGGTTGTTATGAACGGTGGGCGAAACTTCCCAAATCAATCTGCTTTTCTTGTGGGTAATTACGTGCCGCTACTGGTTACAATAGTAGGAGCAGTCGGCTAAACCTTCAAACAATAGTTCCAATAACACACACAAAATTTAATCATTAATTATAAAAGAATTTTATTTCGTTGTGCATGTGAAGGTGAATGATAGAATAATTCCTATTTTGCAATAGGGTGCAAGTGTCGAAATAATAAAAGTACAGCGTTTTAGGTCACGCCGCAGCTGTAGTATGGTTCACACACAGATAGTTATAATTTATTTAACCTAAAAGATAATGGATGGTATGAATGATACGAAAATATGAGGAATGACAGATTAATTTTACTACTTTGACTCGGGTACTTAGCTACAGTATTTCAGAGGTCGACCGGGTAGATCCCATTTAGATGAACATGTGTCAACGTTTTGCAGGGATCAACAGAAAAACACCAAAAACTGCACCAAAAACTTTACTCGGATACGTGTTTCAACAGCTAAGCTGTCATCATCAGCGATACCGATACGGGTAGAGTTTTTTGGTGTTTTTCTGTTGGTTAAATAGACGCTGCAGTTGGTGTTCCTTTTCTTTGATTTTGCAGGAATGTTCTACCAATTGCTTCTTCCTTTTTAATTTTATTTGTGGCTCAGAGGGGTTCGAACGTTGGAGTACGGGCCCCGTATACTAAGTATGTAGTTCCCAGTCATTTTTGAAGTTAAATTTGCTTTAGCTTCGGGGTTCTATACTTTAGCGAATGTATTTAATTATGGTATTAACTAAATAAATAAGGCCAATAGTTTGACGTACAAGGCAGGCATAAACTTTTAACCAAATTTGTACATAATTCCCTTACTTTATTTAATATTACAACCTCAAACATAAAATTAAATTTAGTTTAAGACAACGTATTTCAGAAAAATGTCGGGTCTTATTTTAATCCAAAAAAAAACTTGCGCGCCAAAATTTTAGGGAATTTTATTGAAGTGACCGTAAAACACAGGAAATACTAAAAATGTTTTGCGGCAATTTTAACACGTTACAATACATTATTTTTTATTGTACAATTCAAAAATAGAAAAAAAATATAGGGTGTTCTATTTAAAATAACTTAACTTTGATATGGTACGTGTTTATAGAGCACTATGTACAATCCAAAATATTTTTGGAATGTGGTGTCTAATAATCTTAATATATGTATGCGTTCAGGTTTTTAATATTATTTGTAGTTTTAATGCTACAGACCAATTTGTTTGTAGTACCCCACCTTGTATAAGAACATGAAATATATTAGCACAGCTATTACATGACGACATATGGTGAACCGGTCCAAGCAAATAACAAAAAAAAATAGTAGGTTAAAGAAACAGTAAACAAAATAATAGAAAAACAGATAATCACGACAGAGAATACAAAATATTGCTTTACTACAACTGTTCTTCAGATTAGTAAGCCATAATGTAGCTTCGTCCGTTAAATAATAAATATTTACAAACCCTCTTTTAAACTTTGTTAATTGACAATTTTCCACAATATGTGCAACGGTGTTTGGTTTGTTGATACATTTACAATTTGAATTAGAAATCGCACCCCATTTAAACAACATGGAGTTGCATTTGAATTGCGATTTACTTTTGACCAAATTTTTCTCTTTTGATTAAAGCCCGAAGCTTCTATTGTTGTATCATCAATGAGATGGTTGTTGAAAACATCAACTCTAGATCATAATTTTTTCCACTCTTCAACTTTAGAAAAAGCTCCAGTTAAGTTGTCTTGCAACCATACAGGACTCTGAGCTTTAGGTCTTTTAACTGGAGAGTTCTCAATATCATTCCAAATTAGTGAGTTTTTGTCATGTATCTCATTCTCGTTTTAACACAGCTTTTTGTCGAATATTTGATGAAGTAATATTACAAAGAACAGAAAGCCAATTGAGAAAAGTAGATTTATTGGTTTCAACTGGGCCTTTATTTTTTTCGTATAATTATTGAACCAGACAGGAGCACAATATTCTGCTGTAGAATAAACTAATGCTAATGCAGCAATTAATGGTTTGATTTTTTGAAAAATTAATCTTTCCAAAACCTTATAAATAACATTTAACAAACTTATTGGCCGATAAGAAGTGGGGCCTGTAGGAAATTTATTTTTCTTTAAAATTGTCACGACTTTACATTATTTTTGATAGATTTGTAGAATTTAATTTATTTAAAAGTGCCCAGCTTTTATGACTTGAACGTACGAAATCTATATTTTCCATTAATGAATTCCATTTCTCTCTTCTTCTATTATTTAGAGATAACAGTACAGCATCTACAGTTACATTATTTGAATTTTCTAAATAGGACACACATGGGACACATTCCTTTCCAAAACTACGTAGGATTAATTTTTTGCTGAAAATTTAACAGCACCTACAAATCTAAAATAATTACCAGAAACCGGTGGTATTTATCTAAGAATAGAATTGAGAGATGTTCTATAGTTTATCCAATTAGTTTTTTGAAAATTCCATCTTAGTTTTCCTAAAGATTCTACAAAGTCCAAATTGTAATAACAAAGGCCTATGTTGACTTCTTGGAAAATCGTTTAATACCATACGTTTTAATTGTTTTGATTGACACTTAACACAGGTCCGGGTTGTAATCGTTTTGCCATCAATCGGAGTAAAAAGCTTTGATGTGTTTTAAATCGTATACTAAATGTACGTTTTGAAGCTCCATCCATGTTTGTAACGTTATTCCATTGGCATCGTTGTATTTGCGTTGTGACAATTAAAGTCACCAACATATACACATGGATGAGGAAAAACGACATTAAAACTTCCTGACTAAGCTATTGTAGGAGGTTTATAAATATTTACTACGTGTAAAAATTTATATTTTAGTAGCTATTACAAAAATTCCAGAAATTATACTTCTTTGTATATGTTCGTATTGAATATTTTCTTTGACGTATGTAGTTATTCAATAAATGGGGCTTTGAAAAAAATCTACTAATTGAAACACCTTTACTATACCTTTATTGAATAAACAAACAACAACAACACAAATTGTTTCATAATATTCATTGTACAATACGTACTAAATAAGTAAATAACCAATTATTGGCATGCCTATATTCACTCGTGAAATATTAGTTTGTTTTTTGGTTCGGAAACTTATTGTTTTCGCAAATAGTACAACCGTTAATAAAGACAAGTAATAATAAATCTTAGATAGAACGACGCTTGTTTACGACAACAATAAATTTAACAAAAGGGTAAATGTGTTTGTTCACCGCCAGTTATGATTAAAAAGAAATATCACGGCCGTCCAAGAAAGTTATAAAAAATAATAACAAAATAGACATAAACGCGAAGAATAATAAAAAGAAAACGAAAACGTCGCGTATTTTTTAATTATGTCTATATTAACTTTACATTACCGAAAAGTAAAATTTTGTTTTTACAGCATAGTAGTTGTTATGGCTTGGTTAAAATTCACTTAAATAAGATACTAAGCAATTAACCTCAGGTATTGTAGTACCTATAATTAATTAACTTTATGCTGAAAAATTATGTAAATTTACGTAACACTAAGACAGTACTTTTATATTGAAATTTTTTAAACGATGAGAGCTAAGTGAAAATAACTCTTATGTTTGTAACTTTATTGTAGGTACGTTCACCTAAAAATTATTTTTTATTTGTATAATGTTTTCCATACCGTCAAACAAAAACTTTTTGATAATATACGTAAGTGTTGGAAATTTTAATGAGGTTTTAAAATATAAGCGAATATACATCTCTTTGATAAAAGTTAATATAAACAAATTCCGGATGTTCCCTTTCGAATACGTAAATTTTCATACTTTAAATTAGCATTTTATTTTTTTAATATTTTGAATAAAAGTTAATATTTGTTCAAATTTTATTTTATCGTTACAGGCACGTAGAAGATAATCACATTCAATTTCCGTTATTTTAGTGTAAATTAAACATTATTTAATTAAAACGTTGTTTGATTGGTTTTTGTAAATTAACATAAACGGTTGATAATTGAATATTATAGTACTTACACGTTATAGAAGACATATTCATTATTACAACAACCGCATTACGAAAAATCCGTAAATGCTTGATAATTTCATTTTCATTTTATATTTAAAATAGTAGTATATTTCATACTAAAGTAAGAAAAAATCTTTTTTCCACTACTAGCTGTGAAGTGGACAATTATTGCGTCTCCTAGCCAACTGAGAAGTTGAATTTCTCTATTAGTGGTTAATAATTTTTTCTATTGTTGCCCTAGGTTAATAATGGACAATTTCAAATTTTTGAGAATCTAAGAATTTAAAATTCGCGCCCCCATCCCATAACCGCAAATACATAACCTGAATTTATTTATTTATTAAATATGATAGTAGAATCAGTTTTCCCAAAGGAGATTTGACCAGGCGAGTTAAGTTACATCAAGAATTTTAAGTAAATTACAAACATTTGGTTGTAGGTGTTTTAAATGGTTAACAGAATCGGGAAGGTCCGATCTGTTGCATAAAAATGTCGACTCTAAAAACGAATATGTGGCGAACACTTGCTATTCCTAAATGAATTACAAGTGTCAATTTCTGAAAACCAATATTCAAATGATGCAAGGTACATTGGCGAAGCAATAAATGCCCGTTAACATCTCTAGCTATACCAAAACTACTCAAGCTTGCAGCTCAAATACTCTTAGGTAGGGAAAATTACGAAGGAACATTCTTAAATTGCAACGTGAAAAGAAAGCACTTCAACTGAAGTTAACATCTTCCAACGATTACTTCTTGAAAACAGAGCACAAATTGTGACAGCCCAAGTGGACTTAAAAAATAAACCACGAAGAAGCAGGAGATATACAGAGGAATACAAACAATTTTCACTAAAATTATATTTTACGAGCCCCAAAATGTTAATTTTAAAGTAGGTTTTAAATTTTTTGCCAGCTCAAACTGCTACGTGATCATGGTTACAGTTATACATAAAAAATTTAAACAACCCTTGTGTTACATCTTTACAAATAGGATATGTAAAGGTGACAAATTGAAGTCGATAGTATTAGACTGCATAGAAAAACTACAACTACAATGCGGTTCCAATGTTAGGGCAGTAGTAAAATTTTCGAAAGCTAATTAAAAGCATAGATGTATCACCGGAAAAACAATACCTTCTCGTAAACGATAAGAAAATCTATTATTTCTTTGATGCCCCATATTTATTAAAGTCGGTGCAAAATCTAAACCGCTGCGATTGGCTCCTAAATCAACTAATTTACATATTACTCCGAATAATTTTCAGAAAATAAAGGTAAAATATGCCACACAAGGGTTTAGTGAATCAGTTGCAGTTGGTTTATCAACGTATGTAGCTTTTAATGCTTTTTGATTTATTTGCATTCTTGTGCTACTTGATTTTTACAAGAAAAATGTTTATTTTTTTTTTTTGGCTTAAATTTGGCTAGTAGTGGAAAAAATAGTATATACACCATGGTTGTAAAGTCAATTATTGCCTACGCACTTTATATACTGGTGCTAAAGCAATAATGAGAGACTTCACAACCTTGGTGTATAATATACTATTGTAAACCAAGGTCAAAATTTATAAACTGTAGGCTAGTGAAGTTTACGCTTTTTTAATGGGTTTTTTTCAACTGTTACTATTTTGTTGTAAACAGGAAAAAAATAGTTGTATTTCCAAAAAATATTTAAATTTTTATTTTAAAATATATTAACTAGAAATTCCAACATATTTAATTTTGCACATACCGTATGTCTCCGGCAAGTCAGAACTTAGGGTTTTTGTTGCGTCTATCCAGGTATATAAAAAAATATGTTATATAGTTTTTTTCTATTTTTAAGGAGTGGTATTTTTGGCGACCGAGCAGGGATATTTTTGTATCTAATTACATTTATTTGCATAATTAATTTATTAGTTGGTGTTACGTTTTACTATTTTTTTGTAGGTATCTTACATGTTTGTATAAACTGATTAAATATACATTTAAGATACCTTGAACAACCGAAAAGGAAATAAAAACAAAAGATATAACAACCTAATTAAATTTAAAAAAAAATAAATATTAAACTTAATTCCAATTTCTATATTTTAATTATTAAATTAATTTTTATTCCAACTCAGCGTTGGTATATTTTACAGAAACTAGTTTATAAATAAAAATTATTTACGAATTACTTATATTGTTTTAAAAATTACAACATACTAATCACTTTTATAAACGTAATTAAATAAAAACATTTTTCTAAATTACTCTATAAACAACGTCAAAGGCTTGATTTTTGAAAATGATTCATCTAGTTCTCTGAGACGAAACTAGTCAAGAAAAATCATCACATATTAATATTATTTATCTAATAAAGAAACTGATTCCCTCTTTGTAAATTAAATTTTAGCAATCAACAATACTTCGAAAAATTAATTTTACTACGCTGCAGTTTTTAATTTATCAATATTTCATGGCTAACTCCTTTTTCCTCAGTTTTTGTTTGTGCCTCAAATTTGATTGTCTCGAACGCGAGGGTTATATAGAGAGTCTCAAATCGGAAAGAATTGTATGACTATCTTTGTTATTAATAAAGATACAATTTTAGTTAAATTGACAATTATGTAGATTTTATTAGGCTGGTTCGGATTTCTTTAAAAAAGTTGAAAATTTCTAGCAGTTCTAAAGTAAACTCATAATTAAAAAAAGAATTACCCTCAAAATTACCGAGATAATGTTAATAATTATATTATTTTAAATAGGCGCTATTTTGGGCTTGATAGATTCTATTTAAAAAAAGTCGGAAATTCCGAGCAGTTTTGAAGTAAACTTATATAATTTAAAAAAAATTATCCTCATGGTTACCAAGACAATATGAATAACTTTATTATTTTAAATAGGTGTGATTTGGTGGTTTTATTTGGTTTCAAGATATGAAACCATTAAGTATTTGTTTTTATTATTTTTTTATTTTTTATTTTATTTTATTTTTATTTTTTAATTTATTTAATTTTTGTCCCACTCTGACAGAAGAAATCCATTAATGAGTGAGACAAAACACAGTACATATATACAGTAATAAGCAATTATAGGTTAGGTTAAATGAACAATATCATAAGACTTAAATTTAACATAAATTACAATGTATCCCGGACAGAAAAGATAAACAAAAATTAACATTAAGAATAATAAAGAAAATAACAAAGTAGAATCTCCAATCTACAAATAAACAAAACTTACAGTAATGCTAGTGAATAAGTAAATATCACACATATAACGTAACATAAAAGAGTTAGACACAATTGGAACGCGTTATAGAATCATATGACGATTTTGTAAATTTTTTTAAAGCTTGATGATAAATATCTATATCAGCTCCATTTTGTAAGTGATTGAAAATTCGACACATTTCCTGAATTGGTGAAGCATATTATTTGAATTATACTTCGAAATATAGAAAGTTGGATGACTTCTAAGTTTACGTGAGGGAACATTGAAACACAATGTAGATAGCAAATGGGAATCATCAACAAGACCGTTTATTAATTTAAACAAATACACAACCATTGATATTAACCTGCGCGATTCTAGAAAATGAAAAATAAATTCTTTTAACAGATTTTCCTGTGGAACTCCTCTGGCTGGATAGATTCCATTAGTCCTATACCACATTACGTTTAAAAATCTTCGTTGCACTGCCTCCAACATTAGTTTGTGATATTTGGTATACTGTTTCCAAATAATTGAGGCATATTCTAATTTAGAACGAACCAGCGTAACGAATAGGAGCTTAAAAGCGTCGATTTTTACAAAGTCACGTGTGTTACGAGTAATAAATCTTAGTGTCTTTAAAGAAGAACATGTCAAATTGTTAATACGGTTTTGAAACGTAAACTTACAATCAAACGTCACCCCAAGGTCCCGACTAATGGTTTCTCTCTAAAAGCATTATACTGTTTATAGAGTAATCGAAGTGCAGAGGGTGTTTTTGTCGACTAAAGGATAAAACTTTACATTTGTCTATATTAAGTGTAAGGAGATTTTGATTGCACCATGATGATAAAGCGTTAAGGTTATTCTGGAGACGTATACAGCTTTGCTCGGAATCAATTTTGGTAACAAACTTTAGATCATCAGCAAATAAGAGGCATTCGACGTATATTTCAAAAATAATGTCATTTATGAAAATGTTGAATAGTAAGGGACCTAAATTGGAACCTTGTGGTACTCCAGACGATGGAGAAAAGACATATTCATGACCCCAATATTTAACATACGCTTTTCTTTCAGATAGATACGATTTAAAAAACTTGATGATCTTACTATGCAATCCAAATGATAGAAGTTTTTGACATAAGACACCATGATCGATTGACCCGAATTCTTTGGAAAAGTCAGTGAAAATAACATCAACCTGACCTTTGGTATTGAGGGATGGTGCCAAATTACTAAGATTTGTAGTTGTGGATTTATGTTTGAGAAAACCATGCTGATTTGGGGATAATAGGCTAGTTATTCGAGGTGAGATCTGGTTATATATACATATCTTGAATAATTTGGCAAAAGTACTTAGTAGAGCAATAGGTCGATAATTATGGATGTCATGACAATTTCCAGATTTTAATATAGGGCATATGCGTGTGAATTTCCAGACCTTAGAAAAATACGAGCGGTTTAACGATAGGTTAAAAATAAAGGAAAGAGGAATAGCAATACAGTCTTTCACAATAAAATTTGGAATGTGGTCAGGATCAGATGAAAAAGAAGATTTTAAGTGTTTAGCGGCTAGATAAATATTATCAGTCGAGACCAACTAAATATTTAGACATGGCAAATTAGAAGGAATGTCGGCCAAATCATGACATTAGTGGAGCGGTGATAAACTGAAGGAAAAAAATCAGGAAAAGCTTGGACTACGTTAGGTGACCTATTAACTTCGGAACCATCAAAATTGATTACCGAGGGAAAAGCTGCAGAGGGCCTCTTGAGGTTCACAATTTTCCAAAAGCTTGTAGTATTACTCAAGATCGAAGACTCTGCCTCGGCTAAGAATTCTTTGTAAGCGATTTTGATATCAACTTTAGAAATAGAACGCAGATTGCGGAAGATTGTTAAAAAATTCGAGTTTAGTGGATGTTTACGCAAGAGTTTAAAATACTTCCACTTTTTTTTAGGTTTTTAATAATTTTTGGGGAAAACCAACATGGAAAATTACGTTTCAATAGTTTCGTTATGGGAACAGTGGAGTTAAATACAGAATGAATTATGGAGTAAAAAGAATCACATGCGCGGTCCACATCATTACAAAATACTCTTATGTAAAGAAAATTACGGAGGAACATTCTTAAATTGCAACGTGAAAAGAAAGCACTTCAATTAAAGTTAACATCTCCCAACGATTACTTCTCGAAAACAGAGCACAAATTGTGACAGACCAAGTGGACTTAAAAAATAAACCACTAAGAAGCAGGAGATATACAGAGGAATACAAACAATTTTCACTAAAATTATATTTTACGAGCCCCAAAATGTTAATTTTAAAGTAGGTTTTAAATTTTTTGCCAGCTCAAACTGCTACGTGATCATGGTTAGAGTTATACATAAAAAATTTAAACAACCCTTGTGTTACATCTTTACAAATAGGATATGTAAAGGTGACAAATTGAAGTCGATAGTATTAGACTGCATAGAAAAACTACAACTACAATGCGGTTCCAATGTTAGGGGAGTAGTAAAATTTTCGAAACCTAATTAAAAGCATAGATGTATCACCGGAAAAACAATACCTTCTCGTAAACAATAAGAAAATCTATTATTTCTTTGATGCCCCCTATTTATTAAAGTCGGTGCAAAATAACTTGATTAAATCTTTAATAACAAAAAGCATCTTGGAAAGACATTAGAAATTTCTACATGTCAGACAAATCTAAACCGCTGCGATTGGCTCCTAAATCAACTAATTTACATATTACTCCGAATAATTTTCAGAAAATAAAGGTAAAATATGCCACACAAGGGTTTAGTGAATCAGTTGCAGTTGGTTTATCAACGTATGTAGCTTTTAATGCTTTTTGATTTATTTGCATTCCTGTGCTACTTGATTTTTACAAGAAAAATGTTTATTTTTTTATTTTTGGCTTAAATTTGGCTAGTAGTGGAAAAATAGTATATACACCATGGTTGTAAAGTCAATTATTGCCTACGCACTTTATATACTGGTGCTAAAGCAATAATGAGAGACTTCACAACCTTGGTGTATAATATACTATTGTAAACCAAGGTCAAAATTTATAAACTGGAGGCTAGTGAAGTTTACGCTTTTTAATGGGTTTTTTTTAACTGTTACTATTTTGTTGTAAACAGGAAAAAAATAGTTGTATTTTCAAAAAATATTAAAATTTTTATTTTAAAATGTATTCACTAGAAATTCCAACATATTTAATTTCGCACATACCGTATGTCTCCGGCAAGTCAGAACTTAGGGTTTTTGTTGCGTCTATCCAGGTATATATAAAAAAATATGTTATATAGTTTTTTCCTATTTTTAAGGAGTGGTATTTTTGGCGACCGAGCAGGGATATTTTTGTACCTAATTACATTTATTTGCAAAATTAATTTATTAGTTGGTGTTACGTTTTTACTATTTTTTTTTGTAGGTATCTTACATGTTTGTGTAAACTGATTAAATATACATTTAAGATACCTTGAACAACCGAAAAGGAAATAAAACAAAAAATATAATAAACTAATTAAATTTAAAAAAAATAAATATTAAACTTAATTCCAATTTCTATATTTTAGTTATTAAATTAATTTTTATTCTAACTCAGCGTTGGTATATCTTACAGAAACTAGTTTATAAATAAAAAATTATTTACGAATTACTTATATTGTTTTAAAAATTACAACATACTAATCACTTTTATAAATCTAATTAAATAAAGCTTTTTTCTAAATTACTCTATAAACAACGTCAAAGTCTTGATTTTTGAAAATGATTCATCTAGTTCTCTGAGACGAAACTAGTCAAGACAAAATTTAGCAATCAACAATACTTCAAAAAATTAATTTTACTACGCTGCAGTTTTTAATTTATCAATATTTCATGGCTAACTCCTTTTTCCTCAGTTTTTTTTTGTACCTCAAATTCGATTGTCTCGAACGCGAGGGTTATATAGAGGGTCTCAAATTGGGAAGAATTGTATGACTATCTTTGTTATTAATAAAGATACAATTTTAGTTAAATTGACAATTATGAGGATTTTATTAGACTGATTCGGATTTTTTTAAAAAAGTTGAAAATTTCTAGCAGTTCTAAAGTAAACTCATAATTAAAAAAAGAGTTACCCTCAAGATTACCGAAATAATGTTAATAATTATATTATTTTAAATAGGCGCTATTTTGGGCTTGATAGATTCTATTAAAAAAAAGTCGGAAATTCCGAGCAGTTTCGAAGTAAACTTATATAATTTAAAAAAAAATTATCCTCATGGTTACCTAAATAATATGAATAACTTTATTATTTTAAATAGGTGTTATTTGGTGGTTTTATTTGGTTTCAAGGTATGAAAACATTAAGTATTTGTTTTTATTATTTTTTTATTTTTTATTTTATTTTATTTTTATTTTTTATTTTATTTAATTTTTGTCCCACTCTGACAGAAGGAATCCATTAATGAGTGAGACAAAACACAGTACATATATACAGTAATAAGCAATTATAGGTTAGGTTAAATGAACAATATCATAAGACTTAAATTTAACATAAATTACAATGTATCCCGGACAGAAAAGATAAACAAAAATTAACATTAAGAATAATAAAGAAAATAACAAAGTAGAATCTCCAATCTACAAATAAACAAAACTTACAATAATGCTAGTGAATAAGTAAATATCACACATATAACGTAACATAAAAGAGTTAGACACAATTGGAACGCGTTATAGAATCATATGACGATTTTGTAAATTTTTTTAAAGCTTGATGATAAATATCTATATCAGCTCCATTTTGTAAGTGATTGAAAATTCGACACATTTCCTGAATTGGTGAAGCATATTATTTGAATTATACTTCGAAATATAGAAAGTTGGATGACTTCTAAGTTTACGTGAGGGAACATTGAAACACAATGTAGATAGCAAATGGGAATCATCAACAAGACCGTTTATTAATTTAAACAAATACACAACCATTGATATTAACCTGCGCGATTCTAGAAAATGAAAAATAAATTCTTTTAACAGATTTTCCTGTAAAACTCCTCTGGCTGGATAGATTCCATTAGTCCTATACCACATTACGTTTAAAAATCTTCGTTGCACTGCCTCCAACATCAGTTTGTGATATTTGGTATACGGTTTCCAAATAATTGAGGCATATTCTAATTTAGAACGAACCCGCGTAACAAATAGGTGATTAAAAGCGTCGATTTTTACAAAGTCACGTATGTTACGAGTAATAAATCCTAGTGTCTTTAAGGAAGAACATGTCAAATTGTTAATACGGTTTTGAAACGTAAACTTACAATCAAACGTCACCCCAAGGTCCCGACTAATGGTTTCTCTCTGAAAGCATTATACTGTTTATAGAGTAATCGAAGTGCAGAGGGTGTTTTTGTCGACTAAAGGATAAAACTTTACATTTGTCTATATTAAGTGTAAGGAGATTTTGATTGCACCATGATGATAAAGCGTTAAGGTTATTCTGGAGACGTATACAGCTTTGCTCGGAATCAATTTTGGTAACAAACTTTAGATCATCAGCAAATAAGAGGCATTCGACGTATATTTCAAAAATAATGTCATTTATGAAAATGTTGAATAGTAAGGGACCTAAATTCGAACCTTGTGGTACTCCAGACGATGGAGAAAAGACAGATTTATGACCCCAATATTCAACATACGCTTTTCTTTCAGATAGATACGATTTAAAAAACTTGATGATCTTACTATGCAATCCAAATGATAGAAGTTTTTGACATAAGACACCGTGATCGATTGAGCCGAATGCTTTGGAGAAGTCAATAAAGATAACATCAACCTGACCTTTGGTATTGAGGGATGGTGCCACATAGTTTGAAAAATTACTAAGATTTGTAGTTGTGGATTTATATTTGAGAAAACCATGCTGATTTGGGGATAATATGCTAGTTATTCGAGGTGAGATCTGGTTATGTATACATATCTCGAATAATTTGGCAAAAGTACTTAGTAGAGCAATAGGTCGATAATGACTGATGTCATGACAATTTCCAGATTTTAATATTGGGCATATGCGTGTGAATTTCCAGACCTTAGAAAAATACGAGCGGTTTAACGATAGGTCAAAATTGATTACGGAGGGAATAGCTGCAGAGGACCTCTTGAGGTTCACAATTTTCCAAAAGCTTGTAGGATTACTCAAGATCGAAGACTCTGCCTCGGCTAAGAATTCTTTGTAAGCGATTTTGATATCAACTTTACAAATAGAACGCAGATTGCGGAAGATTGTTAAAAAATTTGAGTTTAGTGGATGTTTACGCAAGAGTTTAAAATATTTCCACTTTTTTTTAGGTTTTTAATAATTTTTGGGAAAAACCAACATGGAAAATTACGTTTCAACAGTTTCGTTATGGGAACAGTGGAGTTAAATACAGAATGAATTATGGAGTAAAAAGAATCACATGCGCGGTTCACATCATTACAAACATACAAAGGGGTCTAATCGACATTGAGAAGTAGACGATAAAGAAGTGGCAGGTTCGCCTTCTTGAAGTTATAGGAAGGAGTTTGTCGATTAGAAGTAAAAGTATGCATTCTATGATGTGTGATGGTAAATTCATCGCCTACTAGTGTAATGTATTAATTTTAAAATACGCATCAATTTATTACCCAAAACCTAGATTGTTGCACATCATTGAAAGCAGCAAAAATATTTTTTTATAAAATCCGAGATAAAAATAAAGTTACTAGCACTACCTCAAAAATTATGAAAGAAATTTGTTTTTAAAAATTATAACAGTCAAATTTACCAAAACACGCAACTTTTGTTTGAAATTGTTTTTTAATAACTTTCACGATAACGGTTTTTGTGCTGATAGTTTTCAGAGCTGCTGACTGCCTGGAACTGATCGGCGAAAGCTTCCTCAACGTCAACTGCAGTCTTTAAGACGTGTCCATTTAGTTTTAAATTGACCGCACTAATATGTTTCTTGGTCCCTGCTACCGCTTTAATTTTACGCCACACAATCGCGATCGGTGTCGATCTATTAATCGACGACACGTACTCACGCCATGAGGCTTGTTTGCTCTTCAACATTGTTCGACAAGCCTGCGCTCTAGATCTTTTAAAGGCGATCAGGTTTTCTAACGTCGGGTGCCTCTTGAATGCGTTAAATAAGCGTTTTGTTTGCCTTATAACCAACTGTACTCGATGGTTCCACCATGGAACCGGCGTACGTCGTACCGTACCTTCTCCCATAGCTATATTGTTTTCAGCAGCACGGAGAATGGTTGAGCTAAGAACTTCCACTATCTTGTCAACAGAGCCCGATAATTCTGGTATTACCAGAGCGTCTCTGTAGCTGTTCCAATCAGCGCGTTACAGCAGCCACTTTTTTGGGGCGATGGAAGGTAAGTATTTCATTCCAATTGACATGGCTATAGGGAAGTGATCGCTGTCATGCAGGTGATCTAATGTGGACCAGAAAGACAGATCTATAGCGGAAAAATTGTTAGACCTGGTGTTCATAAACATTGGAGAGCCATTGTTGAGCAAAACGAGTTGGTTGTTGTCGAGGATGTGTTCTACGCATCGCCCGGTAACGTTAATGCTGGCAGACCCCAATAAATGATTGTGGGCATTAAAATCCCCGACTACGAGGAACGGTCGTGGTAATTGCCTTAGTACGGCTTTAAGGTCTTGCGGTCTCCACTCCGCGTTAGATAAGTAGACGTTACCGATTGTAAAGTTTACTGGTGCTAATAAACGTATTGCTATTGCCTGCAGGTTTGTGATTAGATTGACTTCCAACGCCCGTACGTCATTCCTGAGAAGAATCGCTACCCCTCCGCTGGATCTGACTGCCTGGACATCTTTTTGCAAGATTTTAAATCTTTAATGGTGTACCGTTGCTGAGGAGCGAAATGTGTCTCTTGCAGACACATAACATAGGGATTATAATCCCTGACCATCAGCTTCAATGAACAGTATCGTCGTATGATACCGTTGCAGTTCCATTGAATAATTTGTTCGTTTTTGTTATTCGTTATAAGATTGGAATTAAATTAATGAATAAAAAGGGCTAACGTAGTACACTTACGACAAACGAACGACTAGTAAATGATAGACATGTATAAATAGATAATCTGGACGAACACTGATAAATAAATAAATAAATAATTTGGACTACAAACATAAATATCACAGATGTTAATCACAGTTTAGGAGGGCCTCTTTCGGGGTTTTCCTTTAGGCCACCCCTTTTCTTTTGGTAGTGGTGCCGGAAGTTTCAGAGTTATCCGATAACTCGTCTTCCGTTGTATAATTTACACTTCCTTTGTCCCTTCTTTTCCTTTTTTAGACCCCACGTCCGAAAGTGTGAAACCTTAACTGGAAGCAGAGTTCCGTCGCGATCTCGTAGCTGGCGGTTGGAATTGAGGCAGTTGGATAATTGGTTGCGTGCTCTTAGGTACAAATACCTCTTTTAGCACCGATACCAAGGTAGGCACTAATTCTTTCACTAGTAGTGAGATATCAACTTGACCTTTCTTTTCAGCGGCTTTGGCATAAGAAACACCGTGTTGTGGTGTTGTAATAACTATTTTTTCTTGCTTCGGGAGAACTTATTGCCGTTTCTTGTTTAAATATTGGACAGTTTCTGGAGATTGCCTTATGCTGCCCTTTGCAGTTTACACACTCTATAGGTTCCTCGCAGGGTTGACCTTCGGTGCTCCACAAACGCAGATTTGAGGGTTTTCGCACCGTAGAGCCGTGTGGCCAAACTTTTGGCACCTGAAACAGCGCATAGGTGTTGGGATGTAAAGTCACACTAAAACGGATAAGTAACCGACTTTAATCTTTGAGGGGACGTTAGGAGTATTAAAGGTGAGTACATAATTTGGCGTGTCTTTAAGTTCGCCATCTACCCTTTTTTTAATTCGCCTGACTTCAGTTACTCCTTGCTTTTTTAGTTCGGAGCATATCACTTCCGTAGTGCACACCAACAGATCCCGACAATATATGACACCTTTACTATGGTTCAGGACAGCATGGGGGTTAACCTCAATCTTTGACTCACCTAATCTCTCCGTTCATAGGAGTTTACTGGCTTGTGCTGAGCTCGCAGTTTTGATTAATAATCCTTCTTTAATCTTCTTGACATTTTTGGATCACCAATCAAACCGTACAGTTGTCTCTGGATGAGAAAAGGACTATCACTACTAAAGTCGCCTTCGACCTTTTTGACGATTAGAAACCGGGGTACCACCGCTTTTTCCTGATTCGTATGTGGGTTTTTTCGGGGGCCTACACCCACGTCCGTGTCCATGCTAAGGTCATCTTTATTGGGCTGACGTCCCGCATCAGAGGTAAAAAAACAAAATTATAAAAAATTTGGAATGTATTTTAATTTGTAAAAAAAATTTTTTTTTTAAAATTTTTTTTTTTGCTAGTAGTTTGAGTCTGTCCTTTTTAAATGGGTTGGGCTTTGCCGTAAATTAAAAAAAAGAGTAAAAGAAGAAAGGGGTTGGAAATTGATTGGTCCTTCTTTTTAAAAGAACAGGGAGCTCCGGGTTCGATAAGCCTGTACCTGTATGCAGGCTTCCTGGCTTATTCTTATTATTATTATTATTATTATTATTATTATTACTATTATTATTATTATTATTATTGTTATTATCATGATCAGAAATGGTACTATAAGACAATCAGAAAACAAAACTAAGGCACTCGCAAACTTCCCAAACTTACAAAGCATTAAAGACGTTGAACGATTTTTAGGACTGACTGGTTATTTACGGAAATGCATTCCGAGGTACTCTGAAGTAGCTAAGCCGTTGTCAGATTTGTTAATAAGAGACAAGATATTCTTGTTTAATGAAATGCAGCAAGAATAGTTTTATTAGTTAAAATCGCTTTGGTTAACAAAACCGGTAATTTCTTTCCACATATTGGCTCCAAATCCCAGCTACATACCAACGCATCTAAGCACAGGTATAGTGCAATTTTATTGCAGAAGAATGAAATCAACGGCATTTCATCTCGTATATTTTGCAACTGTAAAACATCCGAATGAGAAGAAAAGTACAGAGTTATAAATTGGAGGTAATATACATATATTATAAAGTGGTTAGTGAAATTTTGAGTATACTTGTTAGGCATTAATTTCAAGATTTTTACTGATTTACAAGATACAAAGAATTTATGTGTCAGGGTAGCCAGATGGGCGTTGGCACTTGAAGAGTTTGATTAATGTAATATTATTAACTAAGTGTGTAAACATTATATGAAGGTAAATAAGAACATAAAATATAACAGCACAGCCATTGCATGACGACATATAATGGACCGGTCCAAGCACCAGTCACGACAATGACAAAAAAAATAGTGGAAAAACAGATAATCAAGACAACCATACAAAAATATTGATAAACTTCAGATGTCCTTCAGATTAGTAAGCCATGATATTGCTTCATCCGTTAAATTATGAATGTTTGAAACCCTCGTTTAAACTTCGTTAATTGACAATCCTTCTACAATATGTGTAACGGTCTCTGGTTCGTTTCCACAGTCACAATTTGGATTAGAAATCGCACCCCCATTTGAACAACATAGAGTTGTATTTTGAATGACCTGTTCTTATGCGATTTACATTTGACAAATTTTTTTTTTTGATTAAAACACGGGACTTCTATTGTTGGATCATCAATGAGATGTTTATTGAAAACATCAACTCCAGACTATAATTTTTTCCACTCTTCAACTTCAGAAAAAGCCGTACTTAAGTAGTCTTGCGACCATATAGGACTTCGAGATTTAAGTCTTTTAGCAGGAGGGTTGTCAATGTCATTCCAAATTGGTAAGTTTTTGTTAAGTTGGCATTTATCCCATTCTTGTTTTAACACAGCTTTTCGTCGAATGTTCGATGGAGTATTACAAAGAACAGGAAGCCAATTGAGAGGAGTAGATTTAATAGTTCCACTAATTATACGCATAGTGCAATTCAACTGGGCATCTATTCAATGCAGCTGTACAAAGTTTCTTTGCTTCTGCTCCCCAAGTTGTTCCAGCTAATTTTTCAATGACATTACTTTGTTTTTATTTTTTGTTTGACTTTTTCTAAACGATCTTTGTAAATTAAAACGTATCTAAAGTTACTCCCAGATAAACTAGGTTAAAATTATGGTGTAACTTTGTATTATTAAAGATAACATTAAGTTTTCTACTAAACACTTAATGTTATCTTTAATAATACTTGATACTTGAAGTAAGCTTATCTTAATAGAAATTGAATATCAAACTTAAAATTCATTTATTTTGGCAGACTAAAAATTTAGCAATTACAAAATTTTATGACACCTTATATTTAACGCATACAAATGAAAGTTTCAAAATTTATTTTTATTAATTACACATACCAATAATCCAATATTAATTTCTAAAATAAAAACTGGGTTTCTATTTATGAACTAAACTTTAGAAACAAAAGTATTTTGAAAAAATTGATTTTACTACACGTTAATATAAAAGCTTCAGGAAATAAACATTCTTTTAGAGATACACTTAATTATGTAATAAGAAAAGAAAAAAGTATATCCGAAGTGTGTTAGAGAAATCTACAGTTAATGTAAAACAACAAAGTTCCAAAGTCAACCACTATACAAACCACGCTATTAAATTTAGAACAACGTAATGTAGTTACAAGTAAAAGTGCCAACTAATAAAACTTTCATTATACATAAGTTGATTTTCACCCTCAATGTTTCTTAACGTTATAAATTATACTAGGTACATATAAAAAAAAATTAAATATTATGCATTCCGTACGTGGGTGTTTTGTTTGTGAAGTATTCGTTACTCGAACGATCACCAACATAAGCCAAAATTTATCTTAGAGATGTATTGTGCCACATTTACCGTGTGTTTGTTTAAAAACCTATAAATGGAAATTATAGTAGATAAACCTCTATGATCTATAGAATTACTTGTATAGACAAACATGCAGTTTAAAATCGGATATTAATAGTCCATTATAATTGGTTTGCAGATAAGCAGTCTCCATATTATCCAAAATTAATTACAATTCGATTTAATTATGACAGAAACTACTTTATTTATAAATAATTGCATTTAAAATTAAGTTGCTTTTAACAATTTAATGAATAATAAATTTAATATTCACAACATAAATTAGATTATAAAAGACACGTTTAATGTAAGCATCATCAAATGCTTCAGTACATACGACTGTATCTTCATCCCAGTAGCAATTCCTACACAATGATAATTTTCTAGATTCATCCATATTTGTAAATAATTTGATCATTATAGATGGATCGGATAGAATTTTGAAGCTGGTTGTAAATAGAGTTAATTACCATTGTTCCATTGTAAATAATACTTCCATGTAATTCATTAGCAGCTACAAAACTGGAATCCGACACCAAAAACCAAAGATAAGTAGTTTAATAATAGAAAATTTCAATTGAATCATTATGTCAAGATCAGTAAGGTTATGAGGTCATGTAAAAAGTACGAGAATCACACGTTCTGCATCTAAGTAAAAGCATCAAAAGACCTTAAGCCTAGGGAGAAAACATTCCGAAAGGTTTAATTAAAATAACAAAATCAATTAGACGATAATAAAATGAAGTTAGTTTCTGTGTTAAAGCTAGAAACGGAATATTTCTGCGATGTAACTATTTTTTGAGAAAAGACCGTGTTGACGCTATTCGTAGTTGGGCTGGTTCACTTTTACCTGGGAGGTACTACTTACGCATAGGTGCCGAGCACCTCACTTTTGTTTTAATGAAAAGCCATAGCAATTAAGCAAATAATATCTCGATGAATACTTTTATTTGTGTTTACATTGCAAGCACTAATGCACTGTCCTATTTAAGTGACAATAAGGTGGGGGCGAACATACCCTTCTCAGCCTTAAAGGCAATGGCGTAACCATACCGGCCGCCTTGAAATACCATTGTAAAGGAAATAAATAAGTATATTTTAAGGTGATTGCACTCAATCTATTTAGAAACGATTAGTAAACTTTTAAGCAATAAAAGAACGATTTGTGCAATACTGATGACTGAGCAGTGCATTAAGTTCAATAAAATAAAAATATAATTGAGAGAGTCTTGGAGGAAACGGCTAGAGAGATAGTTGATAAGAGTTTAGGGTAGTTTAAAATGTAGATCAGAAATAAAAAAGAAATTAAATGGAAAACAATACTTTATAATTCAGGTCCTTCCTAACCCAAAGTAAAAAGAAACACAAAGAAAACAACAAAAGTTTTTACACCATATTTCAATAACAATAATCATGCAATGATAGTAACATATAAAAGGATAAGCAATAGAGAAAACAATCATACAATTGAAATTATTAATTAATAGTAATATAAAGTAAACGTAAAGCATAATTAAGTAATAATTTGATTAGGCAGAGCGCACAACTTGTTTACCGCTCTTTGAAAATACTGCCAGAGGCAGTACGAACACTCACTACTCGCACTTTCTGGTCACTTCCGGGATGAACACTGACGATTCGTGCTAACGGCCAGTTGTAAGGAGCAGATTGAGTGTTGGACAAAAGGACCAAGGTTCCGGTCTGGAGTTGCTCATCCGCTGTAGAAGACCATTTTTGGCGACGTTGCATTTCGGGCAGAACCTCGCGAGACCATCGGCGCCAAAAATGCTGGAGTAATTGTTGTCGACGTTGGAAAACGTTTAAGCGATTTTCTAGGACGTCTTCTAAAGAATCGTCCGGCAACGGGCAATGCAATTGGCCTAACAGGAAGTGGATCACTGGATAGTGGGCTCAAGGGTCGTGAATTCAGAACAGATTCTATCTGTACTAATACCGTGTACACTCCCTCAAATGTCAAATTAGCGTTTCGTAATACCTTGGCAAGGTGCAATTTTGTCGACTTAATATTGGATTTCCAAATTCCACCAAAGTGGGGTAAAGCGGGAGGTATGAAACGCCAACTAACATTTTCCGATGACAAGTAATTATGCTATTTAGACTGTACGTCTTTGTTTTGAAATTGGTCATGCAACAGTCGTAGCTCATTAGCGGCACTAACGAAATTTTTGGCATTGTCACTGAACATTGACATGGGTTTGCCACGTCGTACAATAAATTTTTTAAAGACTTTAATAAAGGCCTGTAATGTTAAACTAGTAACCAGATCTAGGTGAGTTGCCTTGGAATTTATGCAAATGAAAAGTACAATGTAAGCCTTTAATAATTTTGGGTTACGCGTGTAGCGATCGCGTATAGTAACCGGACCAGAAAAGTCTACCCCGGTGTGGTAAAAACAGGGCTGGTGCATATTGAGACAAAATGGGGGTAAATCTCCCATCAAGTTTTTGGCAGCTCTAGGGTTAGCCCTGAAACATATTACACAGTTTCTGGTTATTTTTCTGCATATACTGCGACCAGAGATAGGCCAGAAAATATCTCTCACCAACGATAACAGTTGATTTGCACCGCAGTGTAAATAATTCTTGTCATAATATGACACTATAAGATTGGTAAACGTGTGTCCCTTGGGCAACAACAAGGGATGCACTTTATAAAATAATAAATTAGAATGGCGAATTCTACCTCCAACTCGAAGCAGTTCACACTCGTCAAGGAACACACTCAGAGACTGCAATTGTAAATTTTTAGGCTACCTATGGGTTTTAATTTTTTGAGCAAACAAAGTGTGCTGGCAAAGTTTAACTAATGTTTGCAATGGTTCATTAAGCTTGCTAACAGAAACGTTACCAAGAAGTCTTGACTCCGAGGAGGACCGAGCATTTTTAATAAAACGCTTCAAATACGATACAATTCCTTGCAACTTAGACAAAGAAGAAAATTTACTAAATAACTAATTGGCAAAGTTACCGCGAATGTTAGTGATAAAAGCAACAGGCGTATCTTTTAAGTTGGATAATTGAAGATCCGAAAAAACGGGCGAACGAACTCAAAAACCGAGGACCCTCAAACCATAGCCTTTCGTTGAGCATTTGATCGACGGAACACCCTCGAGAAACTAAATCCGCTGGATTATCCTCACTCCTGCAATGAAACCAGTTTTTGCTGTGGGTCAGATCTTGAATCACGGCAATTCTATTAGCTACAAATGTTTTGAATCGGCCTGGAACGGCTCGTATCTAGCTTAAAGCTATTTTGGAATTACTCCAGTAGTAAATATTTTTAATTTCACAAGAAAAAATAGACCGAACCTTGTCAGTCAGTTCGGCTAACAAAACAAATGACCAAACGAGGGAGTGTGACCGGTTTCAGAGGAGCTACGCAACTTTTTGAACAAAAAAGTCGTACTCTCACAACATCTGAAAAGACGCAACGTACGTAAATGCAAGCCCCATAGGCTCGAGTGCTAGCGTCGCAAAAGTCATGTAATTCGATGAAAAGTGCTTCAGCAGAAAAAACATATCGTGGAATTTTAATTGTTTTAGTTTTCGACAAGCTCCGAGTAAAGCTTGTCCATTTAGTTTGTAGCGACATGGGAATAGTATCATCCCAACTTAGTTGCAATTTCCAAACTTTCTGCATAATAAGCTTGGCGGTTATTAGGAGCAACTAGACCTAACGGGTCAAACAATTTCGAAATGGTGGATAGTAACTCGCGCTTTGTGACATTACTAGATACAGTATAAAAAGAAATTGTGTACCGAAATTGATCAGTATAGGGATGTCGATGAATTCCTAAAGCTTTTGATTCAGTTTCCTTAAAGTTTAATGCACTATCCGAATGGAAAGTTTTGAAAATACAGTTGGGTCGTTGGAGAGAAATTTTCGCAAAGAAACCCTGCTTGCGATAATATTTGAGCTATTTGAGCAATCAAGTTTTTTGCTTCTGGAGCGGAATTGGCACCAGAGATGAAATCGTCTACGTAGAATTCATTTAGTATCCTGTTAGACGCTTCAGGGTATACAGTTTCATTCTGTAGAGCTAAGTTTTGTAAACACTTGGTAGAAAGATACGAAGAACTTGTCAAGCCGTACGTTATAGTGTTTAACTGAAACATTTTTATGTCATCAGAAGGATTACTCCTCCATACAATCTTTTGGAATTTTCTATGCTCAGGTGTCAATCAGACTTGCCTGTACATTTTCTCGCAATCAGCAGTAAGTGCGACACGGTTTGGGCGAAAGTTCAACAGTATGGAAAAAGGTTTCGTTGTACGACCGGACCCGCAAGTTGGTAATCATTTAAAAACAATCCGGAGTCGGTCTTTGCGCTATCATCAAACACCACTCGCAACATTGTCGTTACGGATTCCGGTTTCAATACGCCATGATGAGGTAAATAATGAAGATCTTGATCATGTGGTGATGATAATTGGGTAAGATGACCTAAATCGAGGTATTCCTGAAAAAATTGGCAGTATAGTTGTTTAAATTCTGTATTTTTATTCATTCTCCTTTCAAGTACATAAAATCGATCAAGAGCCAATTCTCTGGAAGATCCAAGTTTATTAATGCAATCGTTGAAACGAATTGACACAACATATTTACCATCGGTCAACCGATGAATTGTTTGGTCAAAATAATCCTCGAAGAATCTTTCTTCTCTTGAAAGTAATGATTTTGGCAAAAGAGATGGTACGTTCTCAATCTCCCAGAATCTTTGGATATCGAAATCAAGTAAACGCAAAAAGATATTGCAATTTTTTAATTTTTTATACGTAAATTTTTCTCATGGGAAGGTAACGCAACTTGACCAGCAGCTATGTATCCTAATTTGGTCTTCTGAAGAACAAGACCACCAGATCAAGAGTAATTTGACCGACACATAGTAACTCGTAGAACACTGACGCACCAATGAGTAGATCAATGCCAGAAGAAACATTGAACTATGGATCAGCAAGCTTGATATTAGGAGACATTTTGAAGTCCAAATTGAAAGATACACTTGGAACTTGTGATGTTATTTGGTCGATAACTAACCATGATAGTGATTTTTGGAAACTGGTTATTTGAGAGAGAATGGCAGTTTTAACAAATTTGGTAACTTTAGTACTATTGCCACTGACACCGAAGAAGGTGGGCTGTTCTGGCAGCTGAAGTTTTTGTACCAGATCAGTTGTAATAAGATTATCCATTGATCCTGAATCAAGTAAACAGCGGACTTTGTGAAACTTTCCTTCTTTATCCTGAACCATTATTTCAGCAGTAGGTAGCAATACTATTCTCTTATTATTAAGCTTGCTACATTCCAGCAAAAATGGATTATCTATTGTCGAAGGCGTTGTTGAAGAAGTGCTACGTTCTTGGACTATATTGGTAGTAACCCTCGGAAAGTGTAGAAGCGAGTGATGCAATTTCTTGCAAGTTAAGCAAGTGTACCTTGAAGGACAAGAGTACGTAGAAGGATGGCGTAGGCAGTTAGTACAAATTTTAAGGTCATGAACTTTTGTGACCTTTGTTCAGGTGATAACGCGAGAAATTGAGAGCAATCTGAAATTGAGTGATTTTCTTTACATAAGTAGCAACGTACTTGTCTGGTTTCGGTGGTGACTAGAGAAGGATTTCTTAAGGGCCTTGAGGCTCCCTTAGACGAGCGATTTTTTACAATAGGGCAATTTGTTGGTTGTTGCTCGACTCCGACGTCGGTTAGAAATGAAACGCGATCTTGTAAGAATGTTAAAATATCTTCAATAGATAAAAGTTCAGTCGGGCAAAATTTGTTTAACTTTTCTTTAGATTCACAATCTAGTTTGCCGTCAACTATGTGAGGAAGAAAAGCAGCGGCTAATTTTTCGTTGGTGACATTTAAATTTTTTAGACATAGAAGATTTTTATTTAAATTGTCTAGAAGTTGCTGTAGTGAAGAGGGAGATCCCCTGGTAACTGAGTTTAGCTCAAAAATGTTGTAAATATGCGATTGGATAATTAATTTAGGCTTATTATACCTCGAGTCAAGGACTTTTAAAGCAACCTTATAGTCTTCATTAGTAATAGCAAGCCCACTAATGCAGGTGGCGGCATCACCTTTCAAAGATGAGCGCAAATACAATAGTTTCTGTACCGGGTCTATGTTAACACGGTCAACTATTGACTTGAAATTTTTAATAAAGGAGGGATAATCGCTAATTTTCCCGTTAAAAGTAGGCAATTGAAGATTAGGCAAAACCCATTTGTAGTCAGAGTGATTGAGAGAGGCACATGTCTGCAATGGTGTACTTGACGAATTATTAGGATGAGAATATTTCTCAATTTTTATCTCGGCCTCAGAGTAAAAGTTCCACGCAAGTTTATTAAATTCAGTAACTGTAATAAGATCAGAAAGATCTACTTTGGCAACAACTAACTCGTCATACACTTCAGCGTAATCATTTTTTTGTTTTGAAATATCGGCAATAGCAAAGTGTAATTTTTCTAAATCAAGAGGTGAAACTCGATCGGCATCTAAAGCTTGGATAAAGAATTCGTACTCGCCTAAGGTAGTTAAAAACCTACCCGCTTTTACCATTTGCAATTTGGAATCTATAGCAGTAGCGACTTGTTTTGACTTTGTCATTTTTGCAATATTAATAATAATTTTTTTTTGTTTTTAATTGAACGTAATAACGAATTGTCAAAGACGTTAGCAATAAAATTAAGCAAAAGCTAATTTAACAGTGAAACTTGCAACTGTATTTATTTGTACATCAAAGAAAAAAAGGAAAAGATTAAGCAACCGCTTACCTGCTTAGACCCTTGAATTCTTCTCGTGGCGTCGTAGACCGCTGAGACCGTTACTTTTGGCTCAAAACAGATTTTAGCGTGGCGAAGTGAAGTTTGCGATGGGTTTGAAATACTGGGATTTTTTGCATCAGACTTGAAGGACCATTACGTTGACACTATTAGTAGTTGGGCTGGTTTACTTTTACCTGGGAGATACTACTTACGCATAGGTGCCGAGCACCTCACTTTTGTTTTAATGAAAAGCCACTAGCAATTAAGCAAATGATATTTTGATAAATACTTTTATTTGTGTTTACATTGCAAGCACTAATACAAAACGGTTTTACGTAATCTCTGTTTAAACTATGCTAATACTTGCGTAGTCAAAATGCAACTGCCCTATTTAAGTGACAATAACGTGGGGGCGACCATCCCCTTCTCAACCTTAAAGACAGTGGCGTAACCAGACCGCTAGATAGGAAAGAAGAAACCAATCAACGAAGAACAGTTAAAAGGAGTCTCAACGGTTATACCAATAGATGATGGTAAAATCGAGCTGTCGTTTGTATATACGATTTGAAAAATTACCAAAGGTGATATAAGGAAGCGCAAGTAGACGCCTCCTTCTTAAAAACAAGAACGTCGGTTACGTGTTTAACTTTTTGAAAAAGGAGCAAAATAATGTGATGTCAAAAGATTCCTATTAAAATTTGAAAATAAAACAAGTGTCACAAATAAACGTTTTATGTAAAGCAACACGAATACGTGCTTAAATAAAATTAGTGCTTCGGAATTTAACAATAATAATAAAATTTAACAATCAAATTATAACTAACCAAAGGCTACGATAGCATAATTAGTACTTCAAAAGAATCAAAACCATTCTATGTTTAGAACATTTCTGTAGGTGCTACGATTCATTGTTTGTAGATTTCGTAAATAAAGGCAGCACCGGGAAACATCAGGATCGTTTGACCAGGGTTAGTCACATTTGCAAATAATTTTAGTTTAGTTTATAATTAAGTTTGTAATAATTTGTCGCTTGTAACCACTGTTTATTCCGTTAACGTTTGCCGATTGCGCAACACTTGGTTAATGTAAAACGAAATTCATGCGCGTATACGAAGTAAAGTTTGCCGCACAATTGTTTTACATTTAAAAAAATAACATTTGAATTTGCGTGTCAATAAATGCTTTGTTGTTTACGTCGTATATTATTTGACGAAGTAGTAGCAATTGATGGTTCAATCTGTAATAACACAGTTAAGCTAAAAAGAACGACTTAATAAAATTAACCCTGAGAGAAAAAGCTATTATTTTGCATAAAACGAAAGTCAAAGCTTTAACATTGCAATATATATATATATATATATATATATATATATATATATAACGTATGCTTAAACAAACAATGAACATTTTATAGGTAATCAATAAATATAATTTAAGTTTTTTTTCCAAGTAGTTAGCAACTCCTGTACCCTTTGTTGTAGTAGAAGGTTTTGTAAAGAAAAATTAACACCAGTTCTGCAGTTATGGCCATTTTGCATTATTGTTGCGGGTGCTTCTTTGGGCCAATGCCAGATCAAATTTTTTTTTGTAAAGACTCTTATTCTGCCTACAAAACTGATGTTTGCAACTATAATTAGTAATAAAATTCTTAATTACTTACCAAAAAAAAAACAAAAATAAAGTTGTCTTTCTTTAAACAAAGGATAACAACTTATAACAAAAATAACCATCTGATCTGGCACTGACCCGGAAAAGCACACGCAAAAAGAGTGCAAAACGTCAACATAATTCCAGAACTGGTGTTAATTTTTTGTTTACAAAACCTTCTACTACAACAAAGGGTACAGGAGTTGCTAAATACCTGGCAAACTTTAAAAAAAAGATAATCAAAACTAGAAGGAAGATATAATCTATCAATAATTTAAGGTATTCTTGTAGCTTTAAATTTTGATTGGTTGTCCAAATTTGATTTTGCGTTTTAAAGTGCTGAGTAAATATTATAGGGATTTTATTTCCTTATTAAAATTTTTATTATAAGAAGGCACTTTTCAGATTACAGAACTTTCTTTAATCGTGTTAAATACGTGGAAACACAAATAACAGTTAATTAGTTAGAGATAGTTTGAAATTTTTTCCACAGATAACTACGATATTCTCTATAACCTTATCTAGCGGTTTCGAATTTTTTCTGAATATTTATATTTTTTCTGCTTCTATTCTACAGGGTGTGTCTTAAAAAATGTAAAAAATTTCTAGAACTTAAACAAAACATAAAAAATTAAAATGACAAGTTCCTCTAAAAAAATTTCCTTTAAGACTTCCTACAAAGATATGTGTTCCTGAAGGACTACACTAGAAATAGTTTTCTTAAGAAACTTTTAAATTATTTGATAGAATTTTACAAAAATTTAATATGATGAACACTAGCACATGTGTTTTACAATAACTGTTATTGTTTGTTTTTTTCGGAATTGTTACATTTTGTAGACTATAAACAAAAATATCTTTTTTAAACTATGGTTTAAGCTACTTAAATTTATTATTTTGAGCCTTTATCACAAGAATTTTAAAAATAAAAGCATTAAATTGCAAAGCTTAGTGCGGTCCTAGCAAACTGAAAAACATGATTTAAGGAAATTATTTTAAGTGGCCCTTACTTGTGTTCAACATATTCAATTTTAGTAAAATTTCATCAAATAATTTAAAAGTTCTTCAAGAGAAACTTATTTCCAGCGGAGTCCTTTACTAGCGCATATCTTTGTAGGGAGGGCCTGTAGGAATTTGTTTTAAAGGAACTTGTCATCTTATTTTTTCATGCTCTATTCAATTCCTAGATATTTCTTAACGTTTTCCCGGACACCATGCAAAATACTAACATTTTAGATTACTTTTCAATTACCAAATAATTAGATTTTCAAACACCATGTAAGAGTATTCTCGCACTTGTTACGGAATGATCTCAGGTACGATCGCTTTGTGGCTGTTAACATAACATTGCGATTGGGGCCAATTATTACAAAAAAAAATTATTAACAGTAATATCGGCTGTAAAAGACACAATTTAATTTTTAAGTTTTAGTATAACTCATTTTTAAAGGCATATTAACGTACAATTAATTTCCAAAAATTTAACTTCCAAATACTTGAATGTTGTTTGAAAGTGTAATCTGTCAGTAGGTATACCTATATACCAAAGTCATTCGAATCAATTAAAAAATACCGATCATTAGTTTATTGTAACCATAAAAATACAAAATGTGTTTTAGTTATTGACTGATTTTCTTCGGTGATGCAAGTATCGCAATATACATATCACAAATCTATGCTTTCTCATATATGCCGAAGGTTAAGCAAACATCTTTGTTACCACGATTATAAACAATAAAACCATAATATTTAATGTGCGAACAGAGTGTACAACTTAATAAGTTAGTGTGTTATTCACATCGTCATCAAAAACCTAAAATGGCCTTATTTATTAAAACAACAAAAAATCCAAAAATTGTTCTATAAAATCTAGTCTCATAATTTCATTCAACATGGTAACAACGGATAAAAACATTGCTTTGCGATGAAGCATCTATAAAATATAATGACCCACAATTAGAGACGACAATAATCATTTTAAAGCAGATACAACACACATTTACAGTCATGTCTACCACATACAAACTTTTAACTGATAAAACACAATAGGTATTGTAAAAAAGCTGCAGCAATTAAAATAGAAGGTATAAAGTGACTTTATCAAAACATGTCTTAAAGAATTGAAAAATTTTCAAAAACAATTTGTCATCTATAAAGGCGTGTTAAATTAATTCCAGTGACTTTACATTTGTTAACAAATGTAACAATTCTCAAAATTTTACTAGTATTTTATTCCTTAAACAAATTTTAAATACTTTTATTTTTTCCTAAGACTAATGTGATTTACAATTTGCTGAAGAAAATTTCTGTCAATGAGTTGGTTTTTTTATTATTGTGGAATTGAATGTTAAAAAGAAAGTTATCGACTTTATGCAAAGCTTGCGAGTAACCATCAACGCAAAGCAAGCATTTACTTCGCACATCATAATAAATTGCGCATTTTCTCAAGTATTTGCTTAAATACAAATAAATTATTAGAAACACACAATGTACAGTCTTTCTGGAAAAACCAATTAAATTATTTACCACCTTATTTATTGCATCAATTATCTAAAATTAGATTAAAGCTGAATAATAAACAACATTTTTTATGGTATACTTACAAAAACTGCTAACACTAACTTCGTACACTAGTAAATTTATTTAATAAATGTTTGTAATAAAATAATAACTAAAAAACTAAACAGTGTTGTTTGCAAACTAGAAAGAAATGTCTTCGCGGTTTACATCTTGCGGTGATGCATTTATGTAAAAAAAACATAATATTTGTATTTGAATGTGAGCATGAACCTACTTTGTTTAATTCTTTTGCTGGTAACATTTCAAAAGCTTAGATTCTTAATGAACAATGACGTGGTTTAAGATTTAACAAAATTTTCATTTATAGAAAATAATAAGAATTATATTTCTTACAGATACAAATAATCATGAATAGCGTTGCGCACGACTTTGCGATATTTATATATTATGGTTAAAATCTTATTTAATTTTTTAATACAGAGACTTTATATACTAACTTAACTAACCTGTTTGATGTGTGAGTTTACGTGCGACCCTGTCCGGTTCTTGGGAAATGACCTCTCGAAACCCGCCGACTTGCTAAACTCCTTCTTTATCGTTTCATGTTATTTTAATTGTTTACAACAATACGCAAACTGATCAACACGTTTTTATATTAAAACTGTTTGTTAATAACTGGGTTAATTATTTATATGCACAACACATTTTTTTTAATTGGCTTTGAACATTTTTAATAATTGTTTCTTGCACGGACTGAAATTTACACGTTCATCGTACTTTACTGCCCGAAAGCGTCTCCCTGTTCACCACCTTCACTATACTTGATCCGTACGCACAAAAATCGATATATCTTCTTTACATCTAGATATATCTTTTTTATTTTACTACTAGATCTTACATATATATTTACATCTATAAATTACAATTTCGACATCATATAATCACTGCAATATGTGTAAACTTTGAGAATAATTAACAACTTTTCGGTTATAATTGTAATAAACCACATATTACAACAGCGTTTGTGTTTATCCTACCTCTCCTATAAGAAGGTTAACTAAGTTAAAATCAAAAACTAAACCAACTAAACTTAATAAATCGCAAAATAAAACGCATTGTTTTTTTCTAACCTTAACCTAAATTCAAAAATCAGTAACAACTATGGCAACTACAAATAAAAGGTACCAACTTAAAATAGAGGACAAAACTATCACTTGTGTAAACTGTTTAACATTTTTTATTGATCTACACTTTCTCTGTTGTAGAAAAAGTATAATCTGCAACACTTTTTTCACTTGTGCGTAATATGCCATATTCCAAAATATACTAATCCATTTGAGGTTAATAACTAATGTCATAATTTGATGTTTATTGTGATAGCGCAAACAATTTGCTGATTGATTATTTAAGTTCCGTTATTAATCAAGTTTATATGAGAAAATTTAGTCTCATTTAGTTAAATCCTATACTTCTTAGACCAGTTTGTTGTTTACCGTGGCGACTGCTGTCAACCCATCTCGTGTCTCTGCTGTAAAACAAATACACAATCGATGCGTTTGTTTTGCAACTGGTATTCTTATGTAGATTTTGTATATTTTATAGTTATTTATAGTATAGACACCATGTATATACACTTGACTATTTCCTATACACTGTACGTGTCTTTACGGAATAAAGGATTATTACTATTAGTGAACTAAAACAAAATATTGATAGATAAGAATTAATGGAGTTAAGTAACAAAAACGACACGAACACAACAACTTGTAATGAAAGTAAAATAAAAATAAATATGCAAACCAAATCAGAAGACGCATACACGAGAGAGGCCTTTACTTCGTTTACCAAATTAACAGTATGTATTTTTCATTCTATGAAGGCATCGTCAATTTTTTTAATAACACTATATATGGATAGTGCTTAAAATTACGAATTTCTTGGTGCATTATACCTTAGTTTTCATATTTTTCGAGACAATCAAGTTTGAAGTATAAACAAAAATTCAGGAAAAAAGGAGTTAGCTTGAAGGCTTCTATGCTTGCAGATGATGTGAAGTTTACAAAACAAGAAAAATTAACCCAAAATTATAATTAAGGTAGGTATTCACATTAAAAATTTTTGAGTTTTGTTTGTACATTAAACTCGATTGTTTCCAGGAGTAATGAACGCAAAGGTCATACTATAATACATGATTGATTCGTAATTTTAATTATCATTAAATATGACATAAAAAATATGAGGTCTTATTAAAAAATAGAAATACGACAAATATCAGCAAATATGTGGAGTAAAAAAATAATGAAAACTCAATTTTTTTTTATTTTACCTAATTACTTTCAAAATTTTATAAATGCAATTTATATTATAATCATAAGTGTTAAATTTACATTTTTGAACTAGTGAATAAAAGTTTTACATAATATTTAATCTATTGTACTTGTACTTAATTAGGTCAACAAATTTGTGAATTGAACTGTGATTTGATTATTCGAACCCTTGATGGAGGCACTTACACAGATACAAAATCGTCGAATGTAGTGTTTTATTTGTTGAGGACTTATTGAAAGTTTAATTTGACAAAAAGAAAAGGTGTCGTTTGCAATGCTTTCAAAATTTCGTACATCCAAAAAGCAAAACGAAATATTAATGTATGTAATATTATCAAAATTTGTTGTTAAAATCTCACAAACTTAAGATTAGTCGATCAAAATTTATTTCCAAAAGTCAAATTGCATTAAGTTATCAATATTTAGAGAAATAATGTTTTTTTCTATTTTGAGTCGCTTACAGAGCTATAAAAGCACTCAAATGAGTTTTACAAATTTTATTCCGAACGGTGGTAACACTGATTTGATATTAAACGTCAAAGCTGTCGTTACGTTCGGCGTGCGTTAATTTAAATCGTAATTAATGTTCAGTAGATTTATTTATCTACTTATTTTTATTTCAACTTATTTTTTTTAAATTAAACGTATAATAAATGTTCTAATTAAACTTAAACTAACATTTAAATCAAAATTTAATGAAGATATTGACATCCTAGAGATTACACTTCAAAATTCCCTAAATATAAAACCTCGTGAAATTTTATTTTAAAATCAATATGAAAAGCTCAAAATAGAAAAAATAGTAAAAAGAATTCATTTCAGAAGCCATTTTAGCAACTCGTACTCGTCTTATAAAATGCGTCTTCTGAAACTAGTTCTTTAATACACTATTAAGCTTGTAGATTCACCAGTTTATGTTCAGTGAATAAGTTTTTGATATGCTTCTTGTAAGTAGTGTTGAAAAAAATTGTTAATACTTGTTTATCGTTGCCACTTTTCTTTAACTTAAGTACATTGCAAAAACAATAATAATCTAATTTTTTGGTTTTAAGTTGTTTACTGAGCTTTAAAAGCACCCAAATGAGTTGTTTTATAAAAATAAAACAATTTTGATCCCGAAAGGTGGTAAAACTGATTTGATATTAAACGTCAAAGCTTTGACGTGCGTTAATTTAAATCGTAATTAATAACCAGTAGATTTATTTATCTACTTAATTTTATTACCACTTATTTTTTTTAAATTAAACGTATAATAAATGTACTAATTAAACTTAAACTAGCATTTAAACCAAAATTTAATGAAAATATTGCCACCCTAACATTATACTTTAAAAGTCCCTAAATTTAAAAATAATTCGTTTCAGAAAGCATTTTAGCAACTCGTATTCGTCTTATAAAATGCATCTTCTGAAACTAGTTCATTAATATACTATTGTAGTCTAAATTAATTATGCAAGCTTATAGTTAAGGATAGGATGTTGTTCCGGTTCTAAAAGATGACCTTAGTTGAAAATAATTGTTCACCACTTTACAAACCTTGCAATGCTATTAAAAATTAACAACACATACATTATTTTGAATTTAATTTTGTGCAAAGTATCAAGCAGTGGATATATACGTTATTGCGTAGTTTATAACAATTTTTCTACTTAGATTTAAATTATTTAGAAAGAAAGTGGTTTGGCAATCTGCTATAAACACAATAAAAATGATAAGTGAATCCACTTCAAAGTAAATGGTTGTGAATATCAACTTTGAATGTAACTCCACATTTACATATGCGCGTTTTAAACCTATGAAATGTATCCAGGATAAACTATGTTTACGAGGTTCGTTATTAGTAATGGAAGCCATTGTATACATAAATTTTGCAAAATAATTTTGTTAAATTATTCCATGCTTTTGCAAACGATACTATTAATGATTAGTTGGGTTATATAGAAATATGCAAATTTCAACATTTTTTTACAACTTCAGTTTGTAGAATATACAGTAATCGGTAAGAAGTTTCTTCTCTTTTTCTTTTTAATTTTATGGTTGTTTTGCAGTCGAAATTGTCTACGAACTCTTCTAATAGGAGGATGGATAGAGAAACTCTCTTATTAATGTATGGCGATGTTTTGCATTGGAAATTAATGTTTCTTATTGTCAAATAAAAAAACAAATCAGTATTTGAAAAACAGGTACTCTTAAAATTAGTAAACAAAAGTAAAAATCACAGTCGAATACAGCCAGAAAAATTTTATATCAATACAGAATTATGAAAAGCTAATCAATAAAAAATATTTATTAAAAAAGAAAAATTAAATTACAATTTTTTTTTAATTAACAGGAACCAAGAATCCAACCAGAATATACAGCGTGTCCATCATATGGTAATCTTCTTTTTAAAAAATTTTTTTAGAAATAATTTTTTAGTATAGGTTACTGCGTAGATTGAAATAAAATTTTCAAAAAAATTGTAGGCACGTGATTTGCACTATTTTTTTTTTTCAAAAAAATTACAATGACAATTTTTTCACTATTTTTCGGAAGTTGCACCACTGTCTAAAAATTCTTGATTCTGACAGAACTTTATCCCAGATTTGGTTTCTTTAAAATTATGCCATATTAAATGTGTGATGCAAAGTTTATTTGTTTTTGACCCTGTATAATGTAATTTCAATAAATATCTATTTTAGAAAAGATAGTTTATGTCTAAAATTAATACACATTATAACTAAGATGAATAAATAAAGAAGAATTATGTAGGTTGCGTTGAGTCTTATTTTTAGATAATGGTGCAATTTCAAAAATACTAAAAATTTAAATTGTTGTAGGAACCTGAAATTTTTCATACGGATTTAAATTAAAATTTAGAAACACTTTTACTTATAACTTTATTTGATATTCTAAGAAATAACTCAACTTTTGTATTTTTTTTGAAAAAAATTCTAATTTGACAAATTGTGCGAATCACCTGGATACAATTTTTTTGTAAATTTTCATAAGAATTGATCAGAAACTAAAACCCAAATTAAATTTAAAAAAAAAAACAATTAATAAAAAAAATTCCATATGATGCAGACTTTACTGGTCACACCATATAAAAGTGTCAAAATAACATGACGTAAATGGTATGGTAGATATAATTTAAAAAAAAATAAATTAAGTGTGCATGTGTTTGATTTTCCTATTTTTGTTGTACTTGTAGGGTATGTCCGTTGTTAGTGATGATAAAAGGTTGCGGTTTTCGCAAACCGGTGCCACTTTTTAGATAATCAAAAGATTGCACTAACAAAATTTCAATATCCTTCTTGATTTTTTTAATTTTACTTTGTATCTCTTAAACCAACAAAGTTATGTAAGTTTTGTTGGTGCCAACTTTCGATTCTCAAAAAGTGGCACAGGTTTGCAAAACCGCAACCTTCTATCTTCACTAACAACGAAAATACTCTGCAATTACAACAAAAATCAGACATACTGTACCTACAGTATCTTTTAAAACATATAATTTGCAAGAAATGCAAAATTAAAATTGATCACTGCTGGTGTCTAATATTTCATAAAAATATATATATTTTTTAAATCAAATTGACAATCGACAGTTGTGATGTAAAGGATCTACCAACAACTAAAGATCCAAATGTTAAGACTAACAACGACCGGTACACCCTGCTAGAAAACTAACGTTGCTCTGACGACGCAGCATCAGGAAGTACAACGCGATACCAGTCGCCACAAGGTAACATGAACTTAGTAGTTAGGCTAATCACCCGCACTAAGTAATCAGATTTAGAGAACTGTAACAATCCTCCGAAATGGAAAGTCAAACCGAACACAATTAGCAAGAACAAGAATTAGATTAAGAATATGGAACATTACGACCCTCACAGACAACAAAGAAAAATTAAAATAAAATTTTTAGAAATAATAAAAATAAAAATAAACGGCATAAAAATGATGGATAAAAGATACACCTTGAGATATTCAATAACATTCAGTGACGGTTTTTTTTATTTCGAATGAAGTTGAACTATCCATTACTTCGCTTGATTGTTGGTATAACAAAATCTCACATTACTAGTTTAATGTAATAATTTTTGACAGATTAGGAGGATAGATTTGCCTGTAGCTAGGCAATTTGAGTTAGATTAGAGCATTCATTCTACAAATCACTTAAAGTTAGGAGTTTCAAGTCTCTATAAGTTGACTAGTTCAAACTCTGCTTAATCACGGCTCATAATTAAACGGTACTTTTTCTTTTCTCTTGTGCTGTTGGCAAAACAAGTTGTGGTAAACTTCCCATTCTAAATAGCAAAAATCTGATGCAGCACCATTATTAATTAATTTGTAATAAAAATAAACCCCACGCCAAGTTTATAATATTCTTTAAGAAATTATTAACCGGCATCTTCTACGTTATAAGTAGCATTTTGGACTTATTGTAACCATTGTAAACTTTGGATTTCTATAGCTATCTTACCTACGTTTCAGAACTTTCCCCGGAAATGGTTGAGTGTAATGAATATATAGGACGCAATTTATGTAATTATGGTTGCTTAACTAAAAATAATATCAACAATACTTTGAAAAGCCGTTGCTGTCCAACTGCTTTTTGAACCGGCTACTACTTGTCCATACAAGGTATTTATCGAAGACAAACAGGTGGCCTACTACCTACCTTGATTTATCTATCCTATCCAGTTAAGGACATCTTGTTCCTGCTCATTTCTTATACCTGTTTGTGTTACTACTTATTTATTTTAGAATACGAACCGACTTACTCTTCATTGTAATCATCGACCGTCAGATAAGTTGAAATTGTGCATGATCTATGTTATAATCTTATTTAAAAACGCAGTAGGTAAATTTACGCACATAATGTCTGCGCTTTGTATTTAATCGATGTGATTTAAAAGATCTTTTGACGCCCAACCAGTGGCGTATCGTACAGAAAGTTTGTTACTGAGTTTAACGGTTCTATTTAATTATAACAAAAATAACTCGTATTATGTAGCTCCCTACACGCAATTGTTCTGTATTTTATTTGTTTTTTGCCTATAACCGGTGTAGTCTGTGTTTTCAGTTTTTAGTTGCTCTAGAGCATTTACTACGCGTTTCGCAAGGTGTCGCTCTATTTTACTAGCAACAAACTGTAACAAACATTTGGCACACTGGCCAAAGATGGGGTTGACCTAATACTAGGTGACAAACTTAAGAATAGGGTAACACATTAGGAAGCGGTAAACGCTAGAAAAATGGCATTGCACTTAGAATTTCATGAAAGAACAAAAATTACTCAAATTTACGTTTCTACACAAAATGCCACTATACAACACAAAGAAACGTTTTATAAACTTGTGATAATAACGCCCACATAATAATTACATAGAATTATGGGAGCACACGGATTATCAAGAGAAAGCAACATAAATAGAAAGAAAATGCTCGATTTGATATGCTGATATGAAAAATAATGTACGAGGCGGCAGAACTAAGACATTGGTAATGGCAAACCAACATACGAAAACCTCTTAGAAAAGGGACAAGTATTCATACACCAATAGAGAAAGACGTACTGAAAAATCTAGAAACAAGACAAAATATAAAAAACCCTAACAAAAAGACTGCATTCTAAAGAAGAACAAAAACGAGTAAAAGAAATTTCTTGGGACCCAGACCAGAAATGGTACTGTCTTCAAGAGACAATACTACAAACAATACAAGAAATATGTGGCACTAAAATCATAAAGCAAGGTTCAAACCAACAAAAACAAATGTTGAAATAATGAAGTGAAACTAATTACAAAAAAAATTGAGCAAAGAAAGAAAGTGAAAACATCCAAAACAAAAACTTGGAAAGTATTTGGAAAAAGGTAGAAAATCAAAAACAGTTCTAAAATGTTGCCAAGAAGCTAAAAATACACCAACACAAAAATGTAAAAAACAGTAAAGAAGAAATTCAAATTAAACCGAAGGAGATTCTAGGAGTATTAAAAAAAATATTTCTCGAAGGAATTCCAGAGACACACCACCTCAGAAAGTCTAAGATTTAGAAGATATGATTAATATAACAAAAAAAGCAAAAGAAATAAAAAAAAGAAGAAGTAGAAGAGACACTGAGTAAAACCAAAATGGAAAATCATCAACAAAAGACAACCTAACCCCGGAACTCGTTAAAAGGGAGGCTGAATCGTAAGAAAATAGCTTGCAAAAATATACCAACAAGTATGGTCAGAAGAAAAAATCGTAAAGAGATAAGAAAACAACATTATTATCATCTTTATTTATCAGAGCTATATGTAAACCCCGGTAGCATTAAAATTATATACAAGAATAATTGAAAAACGCCTAAAGTCCGAAGTAGAAGAAACCATACACAAAGAATAAACCACCTTTAGACCGGAAAGACGAATACAGGATATCATATACAGATTAAAAACAATAATAAAAAATCAATACACAAAGAGAAAAAGCTACACTTAGCGTTCTTGGATCTACAATACGTTTTGATCTAGTAAAAGAAAGCATATGGTAGGGCACTAGAACAACGCCAGGTTACCCCCAAATTAAGAAGAATAATTAGAAACCTACATACGAATATAATAGGAAAGGTGAGATTAAATGGACAATTATCGGAAGAGTTTGAGATGACCAGAGAAGTAAAGCAAGATGACAGTCTAAGTCCCCTGCTCTTCATCGTATATATGAAGTACATCTACAACTATTGTAAAAACAAAGTAGGTTAAGATACTATAAATTGTATACATACAAGATCTACTTTACGCGGACTATATTCTATTAATTTCGAGAAATCCGAAACAACTTCAAAAACATAAATACATGGAAGAACCACTTACAACAAAAAGACGAAAAAAAATAAAATTATGTACATAACAAAAACAGAGAATGCAAGACAAGACGACATAAACATAAACGTAAACGAAAAAACCCTACAACCAGTGGACACATATAAATATGTAGGCACACTAATTAACAAGGATGGACCATTGAAAAAAAAATAACACACAAAATCTGTAAAGATAATAAAGTATACTACCCAATCAACAATACCCTAATAGGGACAAACGAATTAAGTACTGAGGCAAAAATGCACCAAAACAAAACTATGTATTTTCCCACATTAAATTATGATGCTGAGACATGGATAATGACAGACAAATTCAGATCAAAGATGACAGTCGCAGATATGAAGTACTTAAGACGGGTATTGGGAAAAAACAAAAAGAGACATTATCCAAAATAGAAACATACAAGAGATATAAGGCAGAAACAAAATAATTACAATAGTACGGCCATATGATCCACATAACAACATAACAACAGATATCCAAAAAAGATCTTTAGAATGAAATGCAAGGCGCAAAGACCAAAAAAAAGACCCCGTTTAGGTTAGAAAGAGAGTATCACAGATGTCGTTAAAAGGAAAAAAAAAACCCTGGCAAGAAATCAAAACGAATAAAAAAATAGGTCGTTTGCCCAATACCGTAAGGTACTACTAGACAAAGAGAAAGTAGAAGAAAATAATATTAAGAGTTGCAGTTTATTAAGTATTTTAACTTTTGATTTGTGAGCGTAAAAAAGTATGATACATAATTAAAGCAATAAACATTTTTTATTGTAAATTGTAGCATGATTGATTGCACACTTTGCATTTGCGCACAAAACCTCATCATGGAAAGCAATATATGTCGTATACATACAAAAGATGATTATACAATTATCTTTACCAGTGGCTTACTTAGTGCCAGTATAGGACTCTCCAGTTCACCCTACTTAGCTTTATATGGTTTAAATTAGAATTATATTTTTGAATTAGTACTTTTTAAGTAAAAAATATAGCATTTGCTAGTGCACTCTAAATTACATTACACCCAAACGTGTGTTACATAGGATATGACAAAATTTACAAAAATAAAATAAAGTTACATCTGCTTACTTTATTAACTGCATTAATAAAATCCGACACTTGGTAATACGACAGATCTAGGTAATTAAATAACAATAATTACCATATAGTGCAATAAATTTGTTTTAATTATAATATTGCACTTTTACTTTATTATAGCCTTTGATGCGTGTAATACTGGTGCATAAATTTTTGTTAAAATGTTTTGATAAAATTTCAGTGAAAAGGATGTAATAACATTACACCAAATTTTTCAACATTCTAAAATGTAATATAAAGTAAATCTTTGCAAAATGGAAAAGTAACATAAAAAATAATACTTTTTGTGAGGCTTATTTTTCAACATAATATAATGCGCTAAAAAAATTGTGTAAAACAGCTGTATTTTTTGTTACATTTTTCCTTTTAATGGAAATCTCATTATATGTCAAACTTTCTGTATTTTTCGAATATTACATATACAACTTTAATGTTGTACACTTCCAAAACAAATAATTAAAAAAGTTAATATTTTCAATTTTGAACGTAGTACCTCAATAGCTATTGATGTTATCAGGAACGAAACGCATGATTTTCTGTAACAAATAATCGAAGCAAGTCACATGAGTTACAAAAAACACGCGTCGTTACGTGTTACATACATTATCCCAAGTAGCACCAAATATTTCAATAACAGTATATGAATATAAATCTAATATTTGTTGGAAATCTACGTTAAATATTTTATTTTTAAGAAATATTTGGTATAGCGTTATTTATAATATCTACACAAATTGTAGAATAAATATTTATGTATGATTATTTAAAAATATTTATTCTACAGCATTTAAGAAATATTATATTTTTATTTAAAATTAGTGAAAAAATATATTGGAAAAATATGCAGTAAATATTTATCTAAGCATTGCAAAATATATAAAAAAAAATATTTGGAAAATATTAAGTATAAATATACAGGGTGTCCCACCGGGAACGCCATCGATAGATTATAGGAAAACTGTGCATGGGAAAAATTTGATAGTATACTAACATCGACGGGGGCAGTTCAGTTAAAATATTTTCAAGATGGTGGCACTTTCGGTTATATCGGACGTAGATGTCAACTTGCTTATTTTAAATGGAACACCCTATATATTATTATAATTTTGGATTTTGCACAAAATTTTAGACATATTTTTGTATAATATTCTATACCTTAGTCTAACTTATTTTAAATTTTAAGTCAAAATGACGTTTTCAGGCCTTAACAGAATTATAAAATTTTCCTATACTAATGCCTTTATTATTTAATTGGAGTAGGTTTCCTTGTAGCAGGGAACCTATTTTAGTGGGCTATGTCGATATTTTGATAATAAAATAATACAGGGTGATCAAAAAAAAAGGATTAAAATTAAATTCAAGAACACGTCAAAAGTCATTTTTTTATGCAAGCACCATGTTTTTATAATTTTATCTTATTTAGCATCAAAAATAAGGACTTTGTACAAGGTTATCTATTTAAAAAATTTATGGTTTTCGAAATATTGTCATTTTAACTTTTTTTATGTTGCACAAATGCTATTGTATTTCTTTTAGTATGAATGGTTATTCCTAGTTGGCCATGATGGCGTTAGAAAACAATCATCTATCAAGGATATGTCAAACTGTTAAAAATGTTTAATAATCATGCCGGGACGCTTAAATTATACAAACCAAGATTACTTAAATTTATTTATTATTTATGAACAATGTGATAAAGTTATATCAAGAACATGTGTTAGATTTGCAGCAAGATACCCGCAAAAACAGAAACCATCACCAAAAGCCCTTAAACGAATAATAGTTAAAAAAGTTAAATTGCCAATATTTCGAAAACTATGAATTTTTTGAACAGATAACCTTGTACAAAGTTTAGCTTAGTTTGATGCTAAATAAGATAAAGTTATAAAAACAGGGTGCTTGCATTTTAAAAAAATGACTTTTGACGTGTTTTTGAATTAAATTTTAAGCCTTTTTATCACCCTGTATTAATTTGTTAAATATTGACATAATCCACTAAAGTAGGTCCCCTGCTACAAAGAAACCCATTCCAATTAAATAATAAAGGCATTAGTATAGGAAAATTTTATAATTTTGTTTAGGCCTGAAAACGTCATTTTTGACATAAAATTCAAAATAAGTTCAAAACAGTTAGACTTAGGTATAGAAGATTATACACAAAATGTGTCTAGAATTTTGTGCAAAATCAAAAATGGAATAATATATAGGGTGTTCTATTTAAAATAAACAAGTTGACACTTACTTCCGCTATAACCGGGAGTGCCACCATCTTGAAAATATTTTAGCGGAACTGCTCCCGTCGATGTTAGTATACTACCAAATTTTCAAATTTTTCCCATGCACAGTTTTTCTATAATCTATCGATGGCGTTCCCGGTGGGACAACCTGTATATATAGGTATAGACGCTCATTGCTGAGCCCGTATAATATATAAACCGTACGCTCCCGAGCCCGAAAAGACGTTGTTGAGCCCGACCCCGGGATTGTATAGACATTAAAACGTGTAAATCCGAAAATTTGATCGGGCTTCATAATATCCGTTTATATCTCAACTATATACAGAATAGTTCTGAGACCCCCGCTTCAGAGGTCGCTTTTATATACAATCTCTCGATTTTCACGGACGGTATGTTGTGTGGCCCAGCACACGGAAACGTTGGAACGACTTTTTACGCTGTCATCCCAAAGCTTTCTACTAATAATTTTTTGATTTACTTACTTTCTTTGTTATCTAAAATGCAATTTACACACGTTTTATTTTTTGCAAATGTCGTAAAACAATTCAAATGTTTAAATGAAAGTTTGATAATTAAATAACTAATTGTATGTCAGAAACAAAATTTATGAATCAAGTGCATTTATGTGTAGCAATGGCTTAATTAATTCTTGTTGTTTGCATGTCAAATCACAAAAGATCTGAAAGTGCAATTTTTGAAAAAAATCGTTCAAAATAATAGCATACGCAACTTGTCTATAATTATTTAAAACGTTTGTTATTTTGTTGTAAACGATGCAGTGAACAATTTTTTTATTATAAATTCTCCAATTTCTTTTTTTAAGGTGCGATTTCAATGAGTGACATGTTGTTTTTCTTCATCAGTCCACCGTACCCTAATAATGTTTTGTTTCTTTTTTGGCAGTTCAATATTAGCTGAAAGTGTGAAAACAATAAAATACAGAATAAGTTGATGTGTAGAAATTATAATTGAGTCTCTTTCACAACTTGAATCAAAATTTAGTTTCCTTTTAGATTGGTTCTGGTGTCATTTTACCTTATTTGAAAGCTTGCACTAAACTGAGTAGGTAAATGACATACTTTTAAAGTATCTCCACTTGTATCAAAATAAGAGTTAAGTTTTGATATTTTAAATATTTTTTTTAATTTTTAAAAGCTATTTACTTGCTTTGGATGTTTTGGGTAAATGTAGAAACCATGTTTGATTATCAAGGAAAATTACAGAGACACATAGTTAAATTACTTCTACTGCTTGAGCCGCAATTAGGTATTTTAGATGCGTCGCTGATTTTGATATCCGATTTTCTTGATGCTACGGCTATTTTACAAAAAAAAAGATCTATCAATGAAACAGCAGATCATTAAAACATTACAATTTTTAAATTGATTCTACGTGGTGACAAGAAAAATAGCACAAGAAATAAAAACCTAAGAAAAAATATTTACAGTAATGAAAATCCATCGGAAAAAAAATTCTCGGGAAAAAATCAAGCAAAAGAAAAGTCTGAAAAGTATTAATAACTCTAATTGGTTAAAGTGTATATTCAAACTGTTTCTCTCCGTAATTTTTGTCACAATTTTATTGTATTTTATTTGTATACTAGATTGCAAAATGTGTTTTGTTTGTTAAATTGTATTGAATAAATAATCTATTTCAAAAAATTTCGATTAATATTAGGTAAAGTCTGTTTATTGGAAAACTCCTCTTAAAGCCATAAAATAAGAAGTTGTCAAATTCTGATTACATCATTTACTGCAAGATTTATTTTTAAAGTCAACGGGAAGTGTAGTTCATCACATTCACTAAAATAGTTTATTTATTTCTTGTCAGTTTAAACTGTTCGGTGATTCTAAACTTTGAACTTTTAAAACAAAAATAAGGTTTGAAACTAGGATCATTTGAGCAACTAATGAACAACAAAGAAACTATTTTAATCAGTTGTAATCTCTAATGTACTGCAACTTAAAGAATTAATATTTTCTATTTAGAAACAACTGCAAACTTGTTATTCTATGTTTAAGATGTGGACTAAAAAAGCCTTAATATGTACCATCTACTTACTTTTTAAATTCAAATACACTAATTATTTATTCTTTATTCTGTTGTATTTTTTCTTTACATAAGATTTTTCTTGTGGATTTTTTATTTCTTAGGTTTCTTATCCTAAATTTTTCTCTTGGGTTACTTCTTCTAAATTCATCGCACATAACAAAAATACTTAAGATAAGAATTGAAAATGTAATTATAACAGAAAAAATGTCGTAAAGATCCGCTCTAAAACTCTTCTAATACTGGAGTATGTTCCATGTTTTATCTACGTCTAACCTACTATCAGCACATTAAACATTAAACAAAGAACATGTTTCCAAAATATAAAATCAATGTTTTTCATTTCAATCGATAAATGCCATTCTATTATGAAAACATTTTTAAAAATATTTTTAGATTGTTTTTCAAATTATTTAGTTTAATGTAGTATATTTAACCGCCATTTCCCCTAGGTAACTCGAACTTAATACAGAATTGTGTAGAAATATAGTTTTTAGAAGTTTTATAAAAAAACAATTATAGTGTAACAATACGGTAATAAAGTGTTTAAAATTTGATCTTTTTGAAAGCTTCGTAAAAAATTCCTTTACTTTCGCTAAAAGGTTATTTAAAATGGAATGCTAAAGTTTTTGATTTAGAAAAATTATTGTAAATTAAACAAAAACCATTCATCAATTACAATTTTGCAATATTTATTCGCTTAACAGAAATTTCAAGCGCAATATGGTACATTAGAGTTTATACATTTGTCAATTTCAATCTCCTCTAATATTTTCTTATAAATGTAATAAAATGTAAATGTGATTAAATTCTTGAATGTTTACCTCTAGCCGTAATTATTGGTGCATATGATCCACTGTCGGCGTGTTTAAACCTGTAGGCCAGTGTCGATCATGCATTTGTTTATATTATTCTAATACGCATAAAAAATTTATTTATTGGTACGGAAGGATTCTTTAGATGAAAATCAACGTTTGTATCTAAAAATTATATTGGGGAAATTCTTTAAACAGTTCAAAAAGTTGCATTTTTTGCTTTCGGGGAGTACGTAGCAAAATATAAAAATAGCAAAGTATTTTTTTGTAGAGTATAAAATTCTCTATAAAAAATAAGAGACAAGGTATGTCTATTTCGTATAGTTTAGGACCCAGACGCAATCGAAGAAGCGACTAGAAACGGCAATTTGAATTAAATACACTTTTTTAAAAAGTACACTGTAATTAAAAAAATTACAACTGTATACAGTGTGAGTGTAAAGTATGGAATAAAATTCATTAAATTTTTATCCTTATTTTTATGCAATTTTCCTCGGACAAATAAATTTTTGTCTTTAAATTCTCATCTTTTGGTAACTTGAAAATTTTAAATGGCAATGGAGGTCAAAAGTTACATTTTTGGAAAGACCATTTCATTATCTATAAAGCAATTTAAGCATCTTCAACATCGGTGGATTAGAACAGAAAAATTTAAAAAAAACTTTGAATATTTTTCAGCATTAATATTAATGTTTGCTTGTATTTTGTATTAATAATAATGAAACAAGCAATAATTTCCTGGAAGTATCATCTAAATCTTTCTTTAGGTCATATCTTTAAGTTTAAATTATTCATTTGTATCCCAACCAGCGGCGGCGTATCGTGGGGCAAATTTGTAAAATTTGAAAGACAATAAGGATAAAGGTTGTTCTAATCGCCCAATTTTAGAAACAGTTACATTGCTAAATAGACGATGAAAAAATCTTTCCAAAAATGTAACTTTTGACTACTAGTACCATTTAAAATCTTCAAACTGCCTTCCGTTGCACCGCCACTGGTTGTGATCAAAATGTATCATTTATGCGAGTAAGTGGGGATTTGTGTAATCCTTTCAGGGAACTGTTGTTATTGCGATTTGTTAATAGAAAAGCAGCCAGAAATTATTAGTGTAGAAAACATATTAAAATGTTACTTTTTCTTGTTCTAATCGACCGATGTTGAAGATGCTTACATTATTGCATAGAGAATGAAATGGTCATTCTGAAAATGTAATGTTGACCCCCATTTCTATTTAAAATTTTCAAGTTGCCCCTTGTTGCGCCGCCACTGGTGGAGATAGAAAGGGTTAATTTATACCAAAAGACGGGAATTTAACAATTGACCTGTCCAAGGAAAATTGCATAAAAATAAGGATAAAAATTTAATAATTTTTTTCCATACTTTACACTCAAACTTTATATATGCGGACTTCGATTCCGCACATTTTATAAATAGTTGGAAAATACCGAATTACAATGAAACCTTATCGTTTATATATATATATATATATATACATAACTACTATATATGTAATCGTTCGTACTGGCACCAAATTGAAACATATAGCTACAAAGTGACACTCTTATATACGTAGTGGCACCAAAATTTGGTGCCTCTACGTTTTCGGTCATATTTGACGTTTTCAGCGTGTTGGTAGTCTACCTACAAGTTTTCACGATGGTTCTACTTAGACCATATATAACAGAAATTTTCATTTTAGTTAAACGCATATACCTGAAAGAGGCGCATTTAAAGAAATTTGAGGTAATCCGTCGTTCAGGCACCTTCGACGTCCTGGCATCCTTGCTTCTATGCGTTACCGCTGCAAGGTTACTTAGGTAGATGAATTTCGGTCGACGGTGGACTACCTGCTGTAAATTTTTTTTAAAACGTTATTTTAATCATTTGCCCTACTGCTATTTTCGTTTTTTGAATTAGTTTTTCACTTTTAGAATTGCGTTTATTCTGTGTCCTCTTATAGAATTTTATTAATATTTTATTACACGTATAGAAAAATAAAAGTTATGCTAAATTCATTAGGATTTACAATTTTGCTTAAAAGTTTAGATAATTATGGGTACCAAATAAAAATAAGCTAAAGAAGACATTCTGAACACACCCATTTAGTCTGTTCATTCTTATATCTTATTGAGTTGTTTAGAATAAATGCTTTGCATAAAAAAGGGTTGTGCTTAAAATTAAAAACGTTATCAGATGTGGTAATTTTATTGGAAAATAGTAGCTTGCAAAAGAAAACGAATAAATAAATATTTGGTAATTAAAAAAAAACTATAAGTTCTTTCTATTATCATATATTTTATGTTTTGTTAAACGATATTTATCCAATCAACATTCATTTTTGCCGTTCACTTGTATTTTAGCACAGAACTAATAGTGATTTTAATTAAAACCGTTAGCATTATTTTCGTATTCTTGAATTAATAGTGTTTATTGTTTACCAAATTTAAACATATTCGGTGTAAATAGTTGCGCAAATTTATTGCACTTTAAAAATTGGATAAACCGTCAACATTAAGCAAAAAAATTTTAGAAAAATAATTTTCTATTTCAACCAAATTACAGATTTATGAAACGCAAAAAGGGATTTTTTGAAACGACTATTAATTTGTATTGAGAGTAATTCCATTGAACACATTGCAAATTCATAGTATGAAATGAAGTATAAACAAACGTTGAGTTAATGACTTAAGGTAGAAAAATGTCGGACTACCTTGTGTATTCTATTAAAAAGTTTATTGTAATGTTTGCTTAAAAGTTTGAATTATTATTCGTAGAAAATAAAAATGTCATTTTATTATGCAGTTGCTATTTCAAATTGGTAACCCAGTTATGTGAATTTTTGGCGCGTTGGCGGATGAGACAGTGAATGAACTGACCCCCCTCGGAAGCTAAGTGTTTAATAATTTGAATTATTCAATATTTTATTATTATACAAATGCAAACACATGAAAGTAAAAAAACACGCAAATTAAAATGTTTGTCTATTTTTTTGAATTCAAAATAACAATAAATAAACGATTACGTAAATACTTTATGAGAATCACTTATGAAGACAAGGGTCCTTGTGATAAAGTAAATATAATTAACTATATTGGATAATTACCTAAAAATAAAGTCCCGAAACAATTAGAAATTTGAAGATGAAATTACAGAATTTTTGAAACAGTTATTTGCATTTTGATTTGAAATTGCACAGTCTTGAAATGGAGTTTGATGTACACTCATGAAATTTAAAACCACAATTTCTGTAAACAAAAGTTTGCACATTGTGAAGCGGGCTTAAGGGTATCATTTACAATTCTAACAGCAGGTAGTCTCAGCAGGGGTTCTCTTATATAAGGACTGTAGAATGAATCATTACACTAAGCACGTTTTAGAAAATAGGTAATTTACGTTGTTTACTTAATTTTTGTTTTTAAAGAATATATTTGAAGGTATCGCTAATTAAACACCATAGCTCGATTAATTATCGAATCAAAATTTTGTTTAGGAAATGTTTACAAAATAAAATTAGAAATAATTTTGATTTAAAAAACGTCTACAAGCAATAACTTTTAAATTAAATCAAAAAACTAAACATGGTTATTTGGGTTGACTGATTATTACTTATTTTTAAATAAATCTAACCTACTAATTATTGTAAGTTATTAAAAAAAATCATTAAACTCTCTATTCATAATATTTAGTCCTTACAAAATGTATATTTTATGACGTTTCATTTTTTCTGTAGTTAATATAAAAAGTGAAAATAAAAACTAAGGCAATTCTTATTGTCAACGTATATATTTAGTTTTTTGACAAGAATTTATTACATAATTATAATTAAGATACCAAGTTATAGTTTAAAATTAAATGAAAACTTTTTTTAAATAAAGGTATTACTATATAAATAAATATAAGAAATCAATAATGGGTGTGACCTCCATTATTATTGATACATTCTTGGAGGCGTCTGCTCATTGACGCTATCAAGGTATCAATATAATTAATATTAATCGTTTCCCATGCGGTATCAATGGCTGCAATCAGTGCATTACGGTTTACTGGCATAAAATTTGGCCCTTGTTGTCTTCGGATAACAGCAAGTATTCGAGCCCAAACATTTTCGATAATGTTAAATCTGGGCTTTTTGCTGGCCAGGGTAACAGCTCCAAGTTATTTTCTCGTATCCAAATCTGTATACAAAATTTTTATTTAAGCGTAATTTGAGGTATCTCACTTCTCTAATTCTTATTAAAGAAGATTCCAAAAAAAATTTTTATCTATCACCTACATTCCAGAATTGGTTACTTTGGTAAAGAAAATTAATAAACTTTCTGAATTCAAATTAGTTTTTAAAGCTCCAAAAATTTTGTAATATTTTTGTCACAAAAATCTTCTTATACTAATTTAAATTCAAGTGGTATATAAAAACTTACTTGCTCGTGCAAAAAAGTATATATTGGTAAAACTACTAGAAGTTTTAGTATAAGGTTATGTGAACATTTAAGATATATTAAAAATAGAAATAGATACTCTAATAATCTTTCTTCAGTTGAATCAACCTTTGCTTAACATGTTATTGAAAATAGACATGTACATGAAAATCAAACCTTAATACATCCTTTCCAAATTAATAGTTATAATAAACAGATTTTAGATATTTTAAAAATTATTTACATTAAAACTACTAATCCTAAAATTATTCTTAATTATCAAACCAAATTTGAAGATCTAATTTTTAAACATAATGTTTACGATTAATTGCCCTTACAGTTTTGGTGTCGCTTTAATTTGGCATCTAATCGGTTGAATGAAAGTGAACTGTGGACTGTATGAACTTTACTATTTTTTATTGAACTTAAAATGCACTGTAACATCTACATATGATGCATCTCGCCTCGTGAACATATCTTACACGAATGCTACTCTTCATTTTAGAACACACAATTCATCATGACGAATCAAATGGCGAATGAATACGATTAAAAATAAGCGCAATAACCCTTCATCATGAACACATAATGATTGCTAAAGTTGAACCAAATTCAGAAATTTTACACAATAATTGTAGTTAAGATATTTTATGTTAGTTTGATTATTTAGAACTAAATGTCATAATAATGTCACATTTGAAAGTATTATCTGACGATGACCTTAAAATTTATAACGTCGAAGCTATAGTCATATATTAATAAAGTATATTATTATATAAGTATTGGTAATTGCAAGAATTAAACACGTGTAATAATTATTTAATAATTATTACACGTGTTTAAACCCTAAAGATTTTTTATTACAAATATATATATATATATATATATATATATATATATATATATATATATATATATATATATACTCTTTTAGTTTACTTAATTAGTTTCTTTAACAGTTAACTATTATTTACTATAATCAAGTCACCGTAAAAAAAATTGTAAATGGAAATATTGTAAATTTTCATGAAATTTAACGAATTTGTATTTTTTTATATCTTAAATAAGCTTCAACCATTTTAAAGAGAATATCAAAATAATTTTTTGATGTTATGTATAGAAATTTCATTAAAAAAAAGACTTATTTTCAATGTTGTTGTAAGATATAAAAAAATCACACGCTTACTGTCAAAAATGGGAAAATACGAAACAAATGCTATTTCTAGATCGATTTTTTCTTAAATGCCATGATTTCTTTCTTGTTTATTTAAATGAAGTGTGGCGATTACACTTAATTTCAGTGTAATATCACATAAATAAACTGTAGTTGTAGATTGCCGTTTCAAGTTTAAGCTGTTAAAAACCAAATTGTTGTATGAATAATATATTGTAAAATTATTTCAATTTGCAAAGTACGTATAGAAAGGGATCTTAAAAACTGTAGCTGTTTTGACAATGATTGATTACATCATTTTTAAGTAGAGTTTCAATAACAAATTAAAATTGTTAAATTAAAAGTAAGACTTTATTAATCACTTTTGATTGAAAATAACTGTTTCTCTTCAAATTAAAGTCCAATAAAATCAGAAAATAAATATTTTGCTTAAACTAGTAGCAGCTTAATTAAAATTTAAAACTTACACTTCCGTCAAATATGTAGAACTAAAATATAAAAAAAATTTTTGGCGTAAATATATATATTAGTCTTTGATATTTTCACCAAAATTAATATAATAATAAAAGCGTTTGACCTGATGTTACTCATAGTTTGTAGCTGATGTCTAGGATATCTTCTTTTCGCAAATCCTTGTAGATTCATAAAGAAATGACATAAATATATAAAACTTTAAGTTGTGTTTGTTTTTTGACTATTTTGTATCTTACCATCGGTATGTATACGGTGTTTTTGTTTGTGTGAAATAAATCTAATGTAATGTAATGTAAACAAGTAAAGGTGCAAGGCCAGGACAAACAATAATAATGCAAGTACGTTTTGTTTTTAATTTTTATGTATATAATCATAAGTGTATCAAATGGTACAACTTAGTTAGCGTTTTTTTATCTCTCTCTTTTCACAAGCCCATTCTTTTTTTAGTGTGTTAAGTACGGGGCCGCTTTATTTTTAAGTTTTTGGCATAGCCTTGAGGACTTTTTTTACTGGTTGTGATTAAAAACCAATTATTAGCTTTTACTTAATAAACTGAATTGTTTTTTAATAAACGAGAATTAAACATATCCTAGAGATCATAACCAAAAACATACTGCAAATTTTAATTTTATGTAAAAACTTAATTAAATATAAATTTATTATACTTATACGACACAGTTTTTAGTTTTTGATATATGGCCGTGTACCAAGCTTAATGAAACAGTCTGTATATTAGAGTAAACATATAACATATATTGGCGACGCTTACTTCAAAGTTAGACTGATTCAGTAACTAAAAATAATAAAAAACTGACGAATTTCCGGTGCCAGATTTATAAAAGTTCATTGTTCAACGGTTACGAAAAATTCTCTAGAATTTGAATTATTTACTGTCAGAAAACAAACATAAACCTTAATAGTAGATTCCGTAACAAGGTTAGAATAAAAATTTGAAGATTCCGAGCGCGGCCGTTAGCGAGCGTGAGGAACCACGAGTAGATCAAATTTTCATTCTAATCTATTAACCGATCATGTTTTCTCCACGACCATATCTAACTTACTCGATATTTTATTTATTTTATGAAATTTAAATTAATACTTACTTTAAAACATCTAAAACATTGTTTTTACATTTGACATTGACAGTATAAAAAAGCATGACTGTATAATTATTCCGTTGAGCATAATTACAGAATATTCGTTAGCGTAAACGTTATACCTTATACTTCTACAACCCATCGTCTTAAAACGACATACATATGAGAAAAGAGAAAGTACGGTAAAATTGTCAATGCAAAATCTTTGACTGTTTAACATACTCTTGAAAACGGTGTTGGTTGGTAGGTTACAATTATAACAATTTTTTTTTTAAATAATTACATTCATAATAACAATTTCAAAAACAAACTTGTATTTTTTTGTTATTTTTTGTTATGAGCGGGTGAAAAGTAGGCGGTGAAAAAAGTTGCGGAAAAGAAAGTGTTTTGAAGAGAAAAGTTCACGGAGAGGAAAGTACGCGGGGAAGACAATATTTCGGTGAGGAAATGCGGGAAGGAAAGTATTTTGGGGAGTATATCGAATTTAAGAGCTGCGATGTGCGCCTACTTACAAAGATGCGTATATTCGTATATATTACAGAATCAGCACTCGGCGATTATAAAATTAAACAACTTTAGTTGCAAAAATACTGTAATTGCATAAACTCGCTAATTAATAAATTAAAAAAGAGTTTGAAAAGGAAGTAATAAGTAAATGGCTTTGATCCCTTTTATATCTCTGCACAACAAAGGACGTTAGAGATGTTAGCTATATTTCTTCATTCTGAACAATCTTTTAATAAATACAGTTTTAAAATCAACAACAAAATTATTATTGTAACTGCATAATTAAAAACAATCAGAAAATAAACACAATATGAATGTTTTCTCACAAAACAATGAAACACATGTGTTCAAAATGAATAACGCAGTAATTACAAGTAATGAATTTTTATAACAAACAGTTTATCTTTATATCTATTATCTTTATTTATTGGAATTAATATATTAATACCGTTTATTGTAACTACAGGCCCATGTCAAAATTGATGGAGTCGTTTGAACAACAAGGATACCTATGTACAAATATAAAAGGGCATAAAATAAAACTATGCCGTCACTTGTAAGCTGTCAAACCAAGTCCAGGTGAGAATTTGAAAGCACAGGTAGAGCGGGTAAATTTTGGTCATATATTTTTGTACGGCATTCTTACCGTCAATCGATCCATTAAAAATAATAAAAAAACACGTAGTGCCGTACAAAAATAGTGCGCCACAAAGCCGGAAAATTTTTTTATTTTCCGGTGATTTTCAGGGTAAATTTGGTCATTTGATTGTGTACGGCATCAGTTCCTTACAGTTTCAATACCTTTTCTAATCCATTATTTCGCAACGCAGCACACAAATTATGCAACAAAGGGATTGATTGAGGGTTGGAACCCCCACTCTTCCGTGGTGCGGGGGTGATTTGATACAACATGAAATTAATTTATTCTGAAAGTATTTTACGCATAGATAACATTTTTTTCACATGCCGTACATTTTTGTTAGTCCAAAAGTCAGTAGAGAGGGAAAAACTCCAGAAATATCCACGTAACGAAATGTACTTTAGGGTGATAGTTAGTACGATATTTTTTATACGACATTCAGATAATACCTTTATTTGTTTTACAAAAAAAAAACAAATGATTCAGTAATTTCTCTATATACATATCAAATAAAATTTATATAAAATGTAAACAAAACTAAATTACCTCTATATCAAAAAGAAAATCAAAACCTTTCTTTCCTCCTCTTTACTACTCCCTTTGTCTTAATTCTTGCCATTGCTCCTGACATTCTTCTCTCTAATGATCTCTGTCCGCACAAACACAGTTTATTACTACTATTTGCAGATGATTTAAAAATTTTAAAAATTATTTGTTGTGTCTGATATAGTGTTATTGCAGCAAGATCTAATTCCTCTAGAAAAATGGTGTAAAACCAACAAAATATAACTTAATCTTAGCAAATGTTTTATAATTTCGTTTTTAAGAAAGCAATCAGAGTTTGATATCAACTATAGTTTATTTGGTCAGTCTTTAAAAATAGTTGATAAGGTCATTGATCTCGGTGTAACTTTCACGAAAGATATGTCTTTTAGAACCCATATTTGTAATATAGTTGCAAAGTCAAACCGACTGCTAGGCTTTATTATAAGAAATACTAGTCAATTTAGAGATGCAAATACTGTTAAATCGTTATACTGTTCGTTAGTCCGTCCCATTTTTGAGTATTGTTCTGTTATATGGTGTGCTTACTCTTCTACGTTAGTTGATTTCATTGACCGTGTTCAAAAAGAAATTGTTACAATGTTTAGAGTATAAGCTAGGTCATAGACATATTAATGGTGATTATAGTTTTTGTTCTGAATAAGGTAAATCTAAGCTCTTTAACTGATAGACGTAGATTCTGCGATATAGTTTTTTTGTTTAAAATAGTTAATTGTATTGTTGATTGTCTTGAATTGTTACAGCAAATAAGTTTCAATGTTCCTTCACGTACCACTTGTCGCCATAAATTATTTAGTATAGAATGTAAGAAAAGAGATTTCAGTTACCACTCTGTCATTCCTAGAATCATGACACAATTCAACGAATTAAATATTAGTAATAATGTCGATATTTTTAATTGTAATTTAAAAGAATTAAAAGATTTAGCTTTGCCAAATAGTAGCACCATAAATTTTTAACCGTATAGCCATTTCAAACGGTTTTCACTCGGTACCTAGTTTATAATAATGAATTTTGAAATTAAACTTAAATGTATGTAATTATATTGGGCAATTATGTGCCCGTGTATAATATACAAATAGATAAATACAAATAAATCTATATTTTCTTTTCCCATCTTCTCACCAATACCTGTTTTCGTTCTCCTCATTTCCCATTCGAAATCTCGCATTTATTATTAATTCCTTGTACCTTTCATTGTACCTACTGCTTTTTATCTTCTCCTCCTTTCCTGCATTTGCGTATCCTTGTCTCTCATTAATATGTCCCCTTCAATCCACTACTTCTATTTCGTTTCACTTCTTCTCTTGCGTACCCTACTCTCTCATAGTAACCTTTCCTCCCTTCCTGTCCATATTTTATTTTCATGTCTCTAATCTGCTTCCATGACTCGTATAAAATTTCATTTTTTTTCTTCTTTCCATCCGTTCTTCATATTTCATCGCTCTCTTCCCCGCTTGTGTTCTTATTTTTTCAATTTTTGTTTCCTCCTCTACTACGTATCCCGGTGTCTCTTTATCTAGCCCCATCACCCATTTCCAATACCTTTCCTGCACCCTTTCCAGTATCTCTCACTTCTTCCATCCCCACACTTCTACTCCATACATCATTACACTTTTCACCAGTTTCTTAAAAAGCCACCCTCTTTTTTCCATGTCCTCTCCAAATATCCTTTTCCCCAACCCCTACGTCTGCCCTAGTATCATATGCCCCTTTTTTGCTAAATCTTTCACATGCCCCTCGTCCCAATTGTCATACCTTATTTTGTAGCCCAAATGTTTTAACTCGTCTACACTTTTGATCTCCTCATCCCTCCGCCACCATTCTTCTCGTTTTCTTCTTCCTCGTCTTTTCTGGAAAACCATTTTTTGTGTTTTTTGTATCTTTTTCTAAATATAAACGTAACACCTTCATCATTCCCTTTATTTTTTTTTCATTCTTTGCTATTACCACCACATCATCCGCGTATGCCAACACCCATATTTTTTCCCGCCGAACACTATCCCACCTCTTTGACCCCTCTTCAACTCCTCTTCTAAATTCCCAATATACAGAGCAAACAAACTCGGACTCAAGGGACCTCCTTGTCTTAAACCCTTCTTAGTCCAAAATGTATCTTCCAACCCCCCTTTCACCGTTACTCTGCATTGCGTATCCACATATATCTTCCTTATAGTATCCACCAAGTCCCCACTTATCTTACTTTTTATCATAGTTTCCCACATTATTTCCCTGTCCATATTATCAAAAGCTGAACTTATGTCTAAAACATCCCATACACTTTCCCCCCTTACCCTGAAATTCATTATTAACTATTTGTTTCAAAATATATATGTTATCTACCGCTATCCTCCATATTCTAAAACCCGCCTGCCAGTCAGATAACACTCTCTTTTCTACCATCTCCTTTTCCAATCTACCTCTTATCATCTCCCCATATAATTTGTATCCTACAAATTTAAAATATACTTCTATTTAGGCTGTATTAATCATGGGGTACTGTGGAACTTGTAGGCGGGGTTACTTGACTCGTATGACGATGAAGAATGTGCAGCTCAAATCTGATGTAATTCAGGACACTAAATTACTATCACGACGGCTTTACTATAAGATGTCTACCTAGTTTCTCTGTGTACGAGTTGGGTTTTAGAGGACGGAATCCAACACTCAAAACCGTACGAGCCGTTTCGCCAACCACACCTGCTCTGTATATGCCTCCATAGCTGCCTACTAGATTTACCTAAAGTACTGAGTCTCACTCACACAACTAGTTATGAACTTAAACGCAAAATTAACCTAGCGCTTACTGCGTCGTAAATTTAGTGCGCCCAAAGAAAAACGGGTATTGCGACGTCAGCCTGCTACCATTCGTGTTTTCTTGTACTTGTGCAAATTGTGTAATTTTTGTAACATAAACTTAACTAGTGACTTGTTTTAGTGCAAGTATAGTATTGTAACTCATGAATACATTAATCGTTCTATCTCGCGGTAATGTAAATATCTTCTTCGATTACAAGATAGTGGTGGCAAAAAGGTATTGACAACAATTAAATAAGACGGTTCTTTTAGTATCCATACTTATATCTACGACTCACGCCTCTCCGTACTCTAGTAAATAGCCGGGTGATACTAATTGTCGGCGGATACAATTTTACTATTGGGTTCAATAAATTTTTCTCTCTCTCCTTTTTAATTTACACTCGTCAAGAATTACAAATTCGGTCTAAATTATTTTAATTTGTACGTTACAAAGCTACAATTTGAAAGTATGATAGATACAAAATAAATGATATGTCGGTAGTCAGAGAAAACATTAAATTTTTAGCACGTTACAAGTGTTCAATGTGGGCTCCTCGAGTCACACGACAGATATCCAAACGATAGTCAAGTTCAATCCATACACGCTGCAATGTATTGCGGTCGATATTGTTGACAGCAGAGGTAATGCGTCTTTTGAGCTCCGCCAGTGTTGTAGGTAGGGATGGTACAAAAACCGTGTATTTAAGGTACCCTCAAAAATAAAAATTGCACGGTATAATATCAGGAGAGTATGAGGAAGTTTCTTGTTTAAATAACAACGCACTTCATTATGCCAGTGAGGTGAAGCGCCATCTTGTTGGTATATAGTATCTATCATACTTTCCAAATTATAACTTTGTCAAACTCGATGATTCTTTTATAGTAACCCTGTACTGTTTTTATTAATAAGTTTGACTAATTTTGGCTCTATAAATAATTATGTCAGTCATGTTCAAAAAATTATAAAATATTTCAAATTCAGATTGATATTTTAACCTAAAATTGTCAAAACTGGTTTGAAGGTTGACTATTAAATTTGGATTTGTTGTTTTATTGTATACGGCCTTTATTGTATAAATTTTTAGAAAATTCCTAATAGACTTACAAAATATCTAATTTTAAATGCCGTATTTTAATTTATTTATTAACACTTTACCTGATAAATCTGCTCTTTCTATTTAAATAACCAATTTAATAGCTTTTAATTCAGGTTTAAATCCACTGTTTTAGTAACTAATGAAGTATGGTACAACAGTTGTCGCATCATTCATTATTTATTTTAACAAAAATCCTTCATAGTAGGGTTCAAAGAATTCTAGTTAAATATGTGTGTAGCTTAGAGTTCGTTTACAATGAAGGATGATTTAGTTTTTCGGAATTTTTATGGTACATGGTTTTGTCTTGTTATAGTTATTTGCAATAAATTCTTACGACATTTACCACATTTCGTACATTTTCTTTTAGAAAAATAAGCCACAAAATAATTTTTTTTATATATAACTTGCACAACCATTTATACAAACATTAAATCTTTGTTGTATTAAAAGTTTTTCTTTTGGAAACTTACTTCAGTTATAAATTATACAAAACGGGACTTATTCTTTTGTACAATTTTTTATCTATCTTATACAGCTTATAACTGAATTTAGTTATTTCCGCTTAGTTCTCTAATGAAACTAAAAGATTTAAATGTAACTTTTTAAGCAATTAATAATAAATAACATACAGCACAAAAGTCAGTATGTTTTATATAATCAAACTGATATAGAGTTTTTTTTATTCTTATACTTCAATGAGAGCACATATGATGAACGCTTTCATTATTCCTTTTAAATCACATTACTACATTTTCGACTGTCTAATCTCTGCACAACTTCTGTGAACTCAAGTTTGATCTGCTTTCTACACTGATGAGTAAAAAAGGGTGCATTATTAAATAATGTTTCACTTACTAGATGTTATTAAAACCATTTTAAATGACTTTGAAATAAATAAGTTTAAATTAACCAAATAAATCTTTAACCTTTTACTGGCCGCACCTTGATGTCATGTCCATAGAATGATAATATTCTAATAGGTTGTTATTAGTATTATATTATATACAGGACTAAAATAAAATTTTGTATACATTTGCTGATTTTGAAAAAACGACATGTTACCATTTTGGGAACGTTGGCATGTTGCGGTACACGAAGTACTTTAAAAAATATGAAAGCGAATTTTATTATTATTTATTTCTGAGTGCATGTAAAATATATAAACTGAACGATTATTTAGTCATTACCTTAGCAGAACGTGTATACGCCTACTTGGAATGAAAATGATCAAAACAAACATTTTGTGAAGACGTTTTTCACATTTGCTGCATTTCAGCCTCGTGTTGTTTTGGCAGACTATGCAACGTCCTTGCGATGTACTTGTGGGAATGTGGTTGACACTTTCAAATCTGATGTCTCGTAATACAGGTGCAGATGGCCCTCCCCTTCTTCTTCTTTGGGCTGCGCCCACGTTGATAAGCGCTAATGCTAAGTTTCGTCTAAACTGCAGATGGGTTATAGCGTTTCCGGGATTTATATGTTGATAAAACAGAAACGCGGCAATAGCGGCTAAATTTAGACCATTTGAGAAAAGGTTCCACCACCACTTCTTCGATCGTAACATAGGCCTGTAGCTGGCAGATAAGCGGTCAAGAAGATCCACACCTCCCATGCCGAAATTATACATACTAATTAGGTTTGGTTGGGTGACATCTTTTTTGTTTACAGACTTCACTCTACGTGTCGTTGTTTGAACTGGTGTAACTTTGAAGTTGTTACTTGCCACAGTCACTACTGCATTGTCGTTCCATTTTACACATACTACAAACCCGTCTGACCTATAATCGTAAGAACCTCTATCCTTTTTCTTCATGTCCTTTGACGATATCAAGGGACATTTGTTCGTTCTGTTCTCTCTCACCGTACCACAAGCACGAATACCTTTTTTGGACAAATCTGTTAGAAGCGCGTGGCTTGTAAAAAAATTGTCAAAATACACTACATGTTTATCAGGGTTTTCTATTACTTCCATCATCGAATGTACCACCCGGCTTCCTAAAGGTGTTGTACGGTCTCCTGACTTCCCACAATAAATTTCCAAGTTATATGGATATCCATCGTTTCCACAAAGCATCCAAATCTTGAATCCAAATCTGATCGGCTTATTTTTAATGAATATTTTGGCTGAGTGTCGCCCATGATATGGAACCATGGCTTCATCTATACTAAGATGTTTGTGAAATACCCCAAAACTGTTGAAAACGTTCTTTTAGTTTTTCATAGAATACCAAAACTTTTGCCACCTTGGAATTAGAAAGGTTACGATTGTCAACGAGATGAAGGTAACGCTTTATGGTTTGAAATTTTTCTCGGCTCATTGTTTGAGCGAAAATCGGGCTTGCATATCGTTAGCCGTAGACCAGTAATCATTTTCAGATGGCAGGCTATGATAGCCACTGATAAGTAGTAATCCTAGAAATTGTCGGATCTCCTCGTCAGATACATCAAAGTTATGATCATTTTTTTCTCTCCTAGCATAGAGCTGAGTTTGTTCTCGAATATAAGAAATAATTTCGATTGTAAAAATAAACAAAATATTTCATATTCTGACTTTCCAACATGTTCTTCGCCTACTTTTGAGGATCCTCAGCGTCACGATCGATTGACACGTTTTGCGTTTTTTCGACATTCCTCTTCTTTCTTTGAAGTTTCTTCTTCTCCCTCTTCATCGTCCGAAGAATCTTGAATATAGCTCCATTTCTCCAGGAACTTCCTGGGGCATTTCATGCGAATGCAGTACATCGTCATCAATTATCTCTTCATCACGATCAATATCTTGATTACCAGATTCTGGAGGAAGTATTACTATATCAATCTCTTTGGCAGACGAAGCTTCAACATCATCTACCGCGTTTGTCAAAAATCTGTATCTGGCGACAGATCTAAAACATAATTATTTCTATATTGTGTAAAATTTAACTTTTTATTGTTAGACTAACCCATAAAACACCTTTGGATCCATAATTACTTACGGCACACCTGATCAACACTACAGTCAAAATAAATACACTAATCAAATTCTAAACAAAAACTAAAAATCAGAATGAAAATTCTGTTTGCAAAATAAACGGCTTAACTTCAATACAACTGCACTGTTCGAATTCCGCATGAAAACTAAAACCGACTAAAATTTCAGTGTAAAGGAAACACCTGCAATGACAAGTTACGACTTGCAGCAGCCTGTACTTGTAACACTCGACGACGATTGATGACAGATTGTGTTCGGTACTGGCCAACGTTACCAATTTGGGACATGCAAATTTATGATCCATTTTAGAAAAAATATAATTTAAAATTTGAAATCTTGATAGCAGTTACCAAATTCAATCTATTGACTATCATTCTAGCAAAAATGGTTCTCAAAAAACAAAATAGTGAGTTTGTTGTTCATTATTGCTAAAAGAAGCAAAACTTCAATTTTTGGTAAACTTTGATATGTTTTTTCCTTGACTGTGCCAAAAAATTAAAAGCATCTTTCATAACGGATAAGTACGAACCCTATTTTTTAGTAATAAACAGCTATACTGACGAACAATATTATGTATAACTGGTAAAACGAAATACAAGCTTATGTTCCCAAAATGGGAACGATGGCCGTTGAAAGGTTAATAACATTTATAAAAAAGACGATGTTTAATAAACGTTTTTATTCAGTTTTTATTAGTCAGTTAAACACTCAATTATGAAAGATTTTAATTTAACGCGTAGCTTTAGCGCGAATTCATATCTGACATGTTTGCTCATAAGTTGAGGTATTTTGACATTATTAAGAGGTGACTTCATTTTGTTGTTGTATATTTTATCTTATTTTGTTTTGATGGAAAAAAATTGATTAACAACGCGTTTTTTATATACAAGAATAAGAAAATTTTAAATTCGGTTTATTCACTATTAGTAAGGTGACAACAATACAGGTATGCTTTTTACTAAATAATGATTAATAAATTTGTGACGTTTTTTTCTATTGTGAATTTTTGGCTTAATAAACGCCACTTTCGTGCTAGTTTTCGCCTGGTGTTTAGACAACTTAACGTTACTTTTGGTTGTTAGACTAACAGATAGCGTAGAAATTGACTAGTGTAATTTATTTTTTAGAATTCCCGCTTTACAGCACTTTAATAGTGCACACGATTCTCGTTAAAGCAAAAGTTAAAATGCCTTCTTTTATTAAAGAAAATCCACGAATTATTTAGTTATTTGTAGATTAATTAGCTCCTTCATAATTTAAATGCTGTACTTTGCTTATCTGGTTTGTGCACGCTGTCGAATGCCGTAAGTTGAGCAAATTTTTCTTATTAACGCAATCGTCATTTTGGTAATTTTTCTTAGTACTTACACTTAGGGAATATATTAACGAATAACTGAAACACAATTAACCTATGAGTTGTGTTTCCATTCTTTACTTGTACTGCTAGCGATATCTTTTAGAATTTTTTTTTTTTTTGAAATGTTTAATTAGTGCCTGTATATTCTGGGTTATTGGATCCATTAAATACAACTCTTTTAATTCCAATAGAACACTTAACGAATTGGTGACTACAACATCTAACCTACATTGACATGTAGTATCGTTGTATAAGACAGAAGTTGTCGCTATCCATCAGCAAAAGAGCTGCGGCACAGTATCAAAGCAGGCCACCGTCATCTTTGACACTTGTCTGTTGTTGCAGTATCAGACTACTCAACTTTCCTTCATCTCATTCGATTGGTATTAACTTGAAATTTATCCAAAGCATATGATGCATCCGGCCAACAAGTAACACATTTTGCAAAGCTAAGTGACCTAGTTTTAAGTTATCTTCTTTTTGTACGAATAGTTTTGAAACTTCCATGATTATAATTTATTTGTGTTACTATTTGCAATTAATTGATAATTAACGCCATATTGCAATAATTTTTGTGCTTGCAAGGCGTCCCGACATATCATCTCACATGTATTTGCGTCAATATTTTGGTATTGGGGCTTGGTCGTATCATATTTTTTCAAAATCTCAGAGTTTTAAGTTCACCGAGTAAATGTTGTATGTGCGTAGTATTAAAATTTTCAAATAATATTTCTCTGCAAATTGTCTCGGAATAATAATAATTTATCTCTTATAGCACTACATATTGACTAGATCTCACGATCTTACCAACAAATAAAACCAAACCGTAATCAACAAAAAATTTTTTATTTAACAGACACACACAAACATAAAATTAAATTAAAGAAACATTCGTTTTAAATTGAAATTGTGCAACCGTGCTTCAAATTCCGCGAACACGTGTTTTCGTATGATTCGACGTGTCTCGAGAGTACAACAAGTGTTTTGTTGTGTGCGACACAACTATTTTCCAAACGTTGACTAAAAACTAAACTACTACAATATTAAACAAACCTCGGTCATTAGTGCGGGTAATATCATTAAATTGTTTTTTCTTATTTTTTTCGTCCTTTTCCAGGTTACCTCGTCATTCACCAGATACTTTGATTAATTTTTTGCTGTTGCTTGTCGTTGAGGACTTCTTTCTAACCCCTCGGCCTTTTATTGAATGTTTGTGGCACATGCAGTTTACTTTTATTTAGTTCGAACGAACACCAACTAGGGTACGTATTAAAATTCACTTTTTGTTCAATTATTTAAATGTTTAACCTTATTCGGTGCACGTGTTACTTTTATTATTGTTTATATTTTTATATCGGCACTCGCATTCAAAATTTTTCAGTTATCGTTGACGTTATTTGTGACGTCACAGCAACCGTTTTTTTCTAATTTTCTATAATTTTGCGGTCGGTTTTTTAACACGGACAAACAAAAGGAGATGTAGGCGTCGGTTTGCGCCCATATTTTATTTGCCGTCTCCAACCTCATCGAATCATCATCTTAACATCGTAAATTCACATCCGCATGAAACAACGCGCAGAATGCGGAAAGCGCACTCAGCAAAACAAATGCAATTAACAAATGCTAACGCCACGGGAAGCATTTAAACGACCTTGTTTACAAAGCTTCAACCTAATTATCACTTATAAAAAGAAGGGGGATACAATAAGCAAATCAGTTTGAGACAAAGAAGTTAAGTTTAGTGTGTTTAAATACAGTTTGATTCGACACTTAACTAGCATTAACCAGCTCACGACTTTGACCAGCGGTCAGTACAGTGCGTCCTTAGCACCCAAATCGGCCTGCGATTTACAACGAGACGTAACACGAGCGGTGCCTCATACTGCAAACGCTGCATCTCTTACGCTACGAGTGCATTCGACAACCTACGAAACATTAATTCATGCATGTAAATATTCCATTGCATCTACTGTAAGTAAAATGTAAATAATAAACGCATTAAAACACTAACAACAACCAATTCTTTCTCTAGGCTAGTATTTACTCTAGGCGCCATACATAACCACTTCTTCACATACTTTTGCTTCATTTATTACTTTATAATATTCTTCACCTGTATCTTCTAGTTTTCCCATTTTATTTTTTGTATTTTTTACTTATTTCTTATAAACATCCGATTTAGTCCTTCGTTTAATTTTTTAAGTTTTTGTCAAAGTTGAACTTTGTAACATGCTATCCAATCTGTTGTCCATTTTGTCCAATTTTGCCATTTTTTATTCATCTCTTTCATTTCTTGTAACATTCGTAGGATAGGATCTTTGTTTTTAATTGTTCCACATATTGCTCTTTTTAGCGTCATTTTTCTTGTATACATCTTATATTTTCAATTTATATTCTTGCCTTATGATACACCTGTATAAAATTATTACCTAACTAGCAAATTTATTATTCACGCAAACAGTCATTTACCATGAATTGTTTTGTAATAAAGATTCTTAGATTTGCGTCGCTATTTATGCACAATTAAAAATCAGCCCTATGTTGCTGGTCGCCATTAAATGGAATGTTTATACTTTGCCACTGCAAGTAAAACAAAGTTCCACGTTGCAGTGCCAATAAATTTTATCTATTGAAACGCTTCACGGTTGTTAGGGAGTCATAAATTAATTAAATTTATTTATCTTTGGCAGTAGCTTTATTTATTGCTCAATTAGCTTTTCTTTATATTAAGTTATTAAACTATCTGGATGTATCTTGTACGCTCAGGAATTTAAACTCTGGCTTGTATTTTTAACCTCTTAAAAGAATTCTACGATTTCGGATTTAAGTGAAGCTAGTTTCTAAAGCCGCATTAGCAAAAAAATTTCCAAAAATGACAAGTGATCAAGTAGTGACATACATTTTAAAAATTTGGGATTATAACCAAATAAAACGTGTTATAAATACGCAGTTAATCTAAATTAAACGTCAAATCTTTGGGAGTTTATTGATGCTAGAGGTGAGTAGTAGTAACGTATCTCTTTATTTTTCTGTCTCATCTTCATTTCAGCTGTCTGCTAACCTGTTACCATTTAATATGGCCTTCATTAGGATCGTGTTACCCTTAGAAATGTTGATTTTATTGATGTATTTTCATCACAGATAGATACGATATTTGCATCGACGTCACTTTCGACAATTAGTATTTACTTAATTTGCCATTGAGTCGTCCGATGCGATTCATGAAAATGTTTAACAAATTTTTAGTGCAAACAGACGTGGGTTTTGTGAAAATTAAAATTCGACCTCCCTTCTCTCTTTAGACAGGGTATAAATAACACCGAACAATTTTAAAGGGTGATTCTGTGATGAAAGTTAAGGTAAGTGTTTAGTAAAAAAATTTTTTAAAAACCTTTTCCTGAAAAAGTTACACCCCTCCAAAGATTTTTTTTATTTTCCTTGTATATTAATAAAATAACATATTTTGAAATTTTTTCAACCCTAAAGTATGGTTAGAAAGGATTAAAATAGCCAACCTCTACAATAATTTTTGTTACAACTTTTTTGTATAAAAGTTTGTAAATGAATTGGGCTTTTCAACGATGTTTTTTTTTAAAAGAAAATTGTAAGAAAAAATATCTTAGAGGTTGACTATTTCTAACCATACTTTAGGGTTAAAAAAAATAATTTTAATTAAATACCCACTTTATAATTCATCACAAAATTACCCTTTAAAATTTTCGGTGTTATTTAGATACACCATGTATTAACAATCTTAGTTATACAGTGTGAGTGTAAAGTATGGAATAAAATTCATTAAATTTTTATCCTTATTTTTATGCAATTTTCCTCGAACAGGTGAATTTTTTTTAAATTCCATCTTTTGGTATAAATCAACCTTTTCTATCTCCACCAATGGCGGCGCAACAAAGGGCAACTTAAAAATTTTAAATGGCAATGGGGGTCGAAAGTTACATTTTTGGAAAGACTATTTCATCCTCTATGCAGCAATGTAAGCATCTTCAACATCGTCGATTAGAACAGGAAAATTAAAAAAATTACTTTGAATATTTTTCAGCGTTATATTATAAATTATAAATTTGTATACCAACCAGTGGCGGCGTGTTATGGGGCAATTTGAAAAGTTTGAAAAGCAATAAGGATAAAAGTGTTGCATGTTCGGTTAGATTGTTTATTGCAAATTTTCACAATTTACATCTCCCGTAAGAGTGAATGTCACTTTGTCCGAAAAAATTATTCTAACCGCCAACCCTTGGTCTCGATACCAGCTTAAGTTTATAAGGACGCCATTTTTCAAATTCTAAATAAATACTTAATCACTGATCTCTGACTTATTCTATTTTATAAAGCTAATTCACTAGTTGTTGTATGTGGATATTCTTGGAAGGCAATTAACGTATCAAGCCTAGTATCGACATAAACCTTTAGGCACCCAGTTTTGGGCCGTGCTCTAACATTTTTTTCTTTCCAGAACTGGGTTTGTAATTTACTGACTGCCGTTTGAGTGATAGTTTTGCCAGGATATTTGTTATTAAATAAAGTGCAAACTTTCGTTTTTTTTTGGGGCGTTGGTTGGCTTAGACCTGCTCAAGTGGTCCCCATGAGTCCCAGTATCTTCTTACATTTCCAGACAAAAGTAGAAATACCGTAAAGCTTACGTCCACTTTTCCCTGACTCGAGGTAATATCTCCAACAATAAAACCTCAAGTTACAACTTTTGCTCTACTTTCTGATTCTTTTTTATTAATCACTAATGTAATAAATGCTTCTACTTTGTTCCAGTTACCCTTGCTATACAACATTTTCTCGATAACATTATCCGGCGTTATTTCTCCAACTTCATGTTTTAACCTGTGTCTAGCACGTTTCTAACGGTCGCATCCTAAGACTGTGTGTTCTCGACCATCGGTTTCGTTACAGTCCGCGCACCTAACGTTCGCTCTTTTCCTATCTTATAAAGGTAAGAAACTGGGTTAAAACATATCCAACCTTACCATGCTTCCGCTAAACTAAGTTTTTAGATCCTTAATAAGGCGACGCGTCCATCCTTGCTTGTTGTGCCATGTTTAATGCTACAAGTCGATTATCTTCTTTTTAGGTGTCCCCCTAACTTTTTCTATTATTACGATATTCAACGGAATTATGGACGCTACACGGATCGCCAAAAAACTTTGAAAAGCCAACAATAATTTGTTAACGTTTGCATATTTTAGAGCTTGTTCCCAGATTAGAGACGCATATGTAACAACATTAGTAGCCGCAGCACAGATCAATCTCCTCTTGGTTTTCTTTGGCCCTCGGAGGATTTCCATCACTTCTTCTAACAGTCGAGCTATTTTCATTTCTTTGTTAATTTGTTCCCTTATGTGTTTAACAAAAGTTAAGTTGTTGTCGATTAGCACCCCTAAGATCTTAATTTCTTTTCCTATTTGTATGTTACTGCTGGCTAATTTGATTGATGTGTTTGGTACTCTTTTTCTACCCGATATTATAGCTACTTTAGTTTTTTCTCCAACTAGCTGAAGACCGCTTGCTTTCTTCCAACCCTCAATAGTATCAACCGCCTTCCGTGTCCTTTCCACCAGCACCGAATAATCTCTATCCGAAGAAACAAGTGTGAGGTTATCTGCAAAAGCAAACAGTTCGCATCCCTTCGGAAGGGGTATACTCAGCACTAAATCGTAGGAAACATTCCATAATAGAGGCCCAAGAACCGAACCGTGTGGTACTCCGGCCTCTACCACGATAGCCGCCATGGACCCTTTGGGTTTCTGAAATGTAGCCTTCCTATCAATCGGATAATCAGAAATGACAGCCTGGAGATATAGCGGTATATTTTGTTCAACCAGTTTTGTCATAATAACCCGCCTGCTTACGGTGTTAAAAGCGTTTTTCACATCAAGCGAAGTCATTAGACACCATTCTTTTGTGTGCCTAGTTCGTGTTTTAACTAGCTTTATTTTTTCTAAAATAGCTTTTAGGGCCGTTACGGTGTCCATCCCCGAACGAAAACCAAACTGTCGTTCCGACAAGTTTATAGACTGCATGATTCTTTTTGCTAGTACTCTTTCAAATAACTTTCTCACGTGGTCTGTGAGACATATAGGACGGTAGGTACCATTTTATTTTGGTCTTCCGTCTGAGAGCGGCTTTTATCACCACAACTGAGAATAATCAAAATTTCAATCTTTTCTTTTTTAGTTAAGCTTTTGATTGTGTATAACTTGATAGATCTAAGGTAATATAGCAGTTTGTTTAAATTTTAACAGACAAAACTGAATCATATTAAAGTAATACCACGATAGCAAAAGCAAAAACATGCTACAAAAAAAACTATACAGAACAAAACCTGACAATATCAATGACTTAAAAGCAAGAATTTGACACGAAACTCGGTAAATTACACCACAAATGATTCGAAATTTCGAAACGAATTTGAACACCGTTTGGCTATCTGTTAGGTTGATCACCTCCTTCATTACATGATTTATTTTTGTAAGGTTTAATTATATTGTTTCCGTTGATTGTTAACAAAAATTCAAACAGAAATGATTAGTGTTGAGAAATATTCAAAGGTTTTGTTTTTTGTTCTAATCGCCCAATTTAAGAAACATTTACATTGCTAAATAGAAGATGAAAAGATCTTTCCGAAAATATTACTTTTGACTAATAGTATTATTTAAAATTTTCAAATTGCCCTCCGTTGCTCCGCCACTGGTTGTAATAGAAATGTATCATTTATCCGAATAGATGGGGATTTGTGTAACGTTTTCAGGGAACTGTTGTTTGCGTCGATTTATTAATAAAAAATACAACCAGAAATTACTAGTGTTGAAAAAATATTAAAAGATTACTTTTTTCCGGTTCGAATCGACCGATGTTGAAGTTGTAATCGACCGATGTTGAAGTTGTAATCGACCGATGTTGAAGATGCTTACATTGTTCCATAAATGATAAAACGGTCTTTCCGAAAATGTAACTTTTGGCCATCATTGCCATTAAAAATTTTCAAGTTGCCCTTTGTTGCGCCGTCACTAGTGAAGATAGAAAGGGTTGATTCATACCAAAAGATGGGAATTTTAAAATAAAAATTGACCTGTCTAAGCAAAACTGCATAAAAATAAGTATAAAAATTTAATGAATTTTATTCCATACTTTACACTCAGACTGTATATAATATAATTATTTTCAGTAATTTGAATTATTGATCCACTTTAACAAAAATCGCAAATTAAAAATATGAGTACTAATAAGGTAATGGATACTAAAATTATTGTTTTACAGCCAGGATACAACTTTTAACAAAATTAACAATATTTTTAAACTAAAACTTTTACATTAAAATATTTTTTACAGACAGCATATTTTCCAACTGAATTTATTTATTACTTTACTGTTATTTAATAATATACATAGTATACAGTGTGTCCAGAATCTCTTCTGCCAAACGTAATCTACAGGTACCTACTAGAGGTTATTTTATGTCGAATTATCTTAAGTTACCTTAATCCAAAAATGCTTCCTAAGTGAGCTACAATTCTTTGAAGAAAACATCTTTATATGAGTTTTCTTTAAATCATTCCCCCTACTATCTGGACATTCAAATTATTTAAATTAGTAAACGATACCAACACCATTATTATATGAGTCACTTAACTTGATACACTAACCTTCAACAATTATTAGAAAAAAAAATGAATTTAAACTATCCAGTAATTAAAATAAAAACCAGATAGTCTGATCAAATAACTATAATTTTTCGCGTAACTTGGTTTCTATTGCAATAAGTAAAATAATCAACTAAAGTTTGTACGAAGATTAAGAAAACAAAAAGCCGTTACATTTCTGAAGCTAAACGCAATTAATTTTTATTATACACAAAGGAAATTAATAAGCAAACAAATTTTGATGTTGCGAATAATGCTAAATGACACAACAAAAGTCAACAGTGACACAATTTATTAAATAAATAAAACCAAAAATAGTTGAAGTTGAGCTATTATTACCCGTTAGACTTCTTTCATTTTTAAAAATGTGATTTTAAGAAAACTCTCAACTAAAGAAGTGGAAAAATCGATATAACGTTTTTATTTAAATAAAACAGTTTTGGAATATTGCTCGAATTGCTGCGGGAAATATAAGGTTATTTTCAATTGATGTACGATCTCACACAGTTACATCATTTGAATATTTGCCAAATAAAGTATTAAGTAAAATACATTCAAGATCGGCACAAATTTTAAAATGTCGTAATAAATTGAATTTAAGAAAATGTATGTAGAAGGATTTTATATTTGGCAACTGTAATATAGCCAACTTGCGAGCCAACTTATACATAAATCAGTTGCAAGAAAATTATTGGATTCAACTTTGCTGATGCTTGCAATAGCTATGAATTCTAATGGTATGTATTGCGCCTTTTAATGGCAAAATGCATATATAAATCATTTCTAAGACTTAGCCAACAGTAAGTAGAAAGCGTAAACGTTTTGTGAAAGTATTGAGAAATGAATGCAATTTAGTGAAAGTTATATTAAATAAATTTTATAATGAATTATAGTTTTGATTCTAAAAACCCCAAATTTTTTATGTGGGTATATTTTCAGTTATCTATTGTTTTATGATTTTTTTTTATATTGTTTTACTAAGTCATATGTTTATGTGGCAGTTTACTTTCAAACAAGTTGATCTATAGACGCCTAAATAAAATAAAAATTTATCTTGTTTTGATCATAAAGCCAAAACTTGATAAAATTTTAAATATAGAGCAAACAATTCTTATAAAAATTAGAAACCGATCAATAAGTTTTTTTTATGAAAAAATTAAAGTTGAATGGATTATTTTATAAACAACGCCAAAATTGCTACTTACTATATATTTGTATTGCATTGAAAGAATTATTTTAAATAATAAATCATTTTTTCGTTTATTTAAATTAATCTTGCATTGTAAATGTTTGTACTTAAACCAAAGTTAAGATGACAAAAGTTTAAAATCCAATCTACATTTTATTTAAAAAAAGAATTGGATTTATATTGTATAAAGAAATCTTTTATTTAATTAAAGCAACATATAAATAGATCTACTTGTTATTTGTAGCATTCATAAATGTAAAATTGACATTGACCACTTAATATTGATTCATCGATTTTTGATTAATCGCGGTTTTCAGAAAAATTCAGAAAAACAAATCGGTTTTTAAAGTCGATATCTTAAATCAGTTCTTAAGTCAAATCTAAATTTAATTTTTTAGTCAATTTTTAAAATTGGTTTTTAAATTGATTTTTAAAATCGGTTTTTAAGTCGATGTTTAAATCTAATTTTAAAGTCGACTTTGTAAATGGGTATTTTGAGTAGATCTTATTAATTGGGTTTACAAAATGACGTTCTTAATCATTGTAATGGCGAATTTAAATGCTGTTACTAATATTATTTGATTTAAAAAAAAAACTTTAAAAATACACGCATAAAAACCAGAAAAAAAATGTCTGCGGGCAAAAAACAGTGGGCTGAGGTCATGGTCTAAAATATCATTTTAAGCGATCAAACAATTGAATTTTTGATAACTTAGCGCAGACGCCCGGCTCTAGTAATTTTGACTTCTTAGATATTATTTAAGAAAATGAATGCTTATCATGACCTTATCTGGGGAATATTTCTTCAGGTTTTTTACTCTACTTCTATTATCAGAAGTTTAGGCAAAAACTCAAAAACTCAATGGAAATTAATCATAAAAAATAAAACATTACACCAAAGTTTTTTCCCATTTACTAGCTAACATCAAATAAAGCGAGAAAAGGACAAATTTCAATTATTTTGTCTTTCAAATTTTGCATGGAACGATAACGATTGGATCAGGTACCTTTTAATCACAGCAATACACAGTTTATAATTTTCTATATCTTACTATTGTTTGTTTACTGTTTTCTCACATTCCCTTATAATATCGTCCATAAATAAGGCGAACATCACTGGGCTCATCTAATTTATGTACAAGGATGTGTTGATATCTAGTTAGCCTAGACCAGTTCCTTGCATAAACAAAATATTGCGTTACCATAGCAACGAACAATAACTTATTAGAAGTGTCAGTGTAAAGTTTGACGTCAAAAAAGTAAACCAGAGTCACGCAATAAATTAAATGAAAAAAGATGTCCACCGAAATTGTGAAAATCGAAAAATTGGAGTATCAAGCCATCATCAAGTACCTGTATTTAAAAGGGTTAAGAGGTAAGCAGATTTACGAAGATATGCTTAATGCCTTTGGTGATCAATATCCTTTGTATGCGACCGTCATAAATTGGAATGCAAGCTTCAAAAGAGGTAAATTTTCCATTGAAGATGATGACCGATCGGGAAGGCCAGTTTCTGTGTCAGTCCCCGAAAATATCGATGCAGTTCATGACATGATTTTATCAGACCGTCGAATTGGGCTAAAACGGATATCTGAAACACATCATATGGATCACGTCAATTTGGACATGAGAAAAACTGCTGTAAAATGGATCCCCAAATGTTTCAATGTTGACCAAAAGCGTGCAAGGGTAGAAGCATCGCGTTCGATCTGTGCTCGATTTGAAAACGATGTAGACTTCTTAAACCGAATTGTTACTATGGATGAGACTTGGGTACATTTCTACGATCCAGAAACAAAGCAACAATCGATGGAATGGCGACACTCTGGTTCTCCAAGACCTAAGAAGTTTCGTGTCCAAAAATCTGCTGGAAAAGTTCTTGCTTCAGTTTTTTGGGATTGCCATGGAGCAATCATGATTGATTTTTTGGATAAGGGTAGAACAATAACTATTCGACATTACTGACCACTTTACGGGAAAATATTAAAAAGAAAAGACGCGGAAAGTTATCCAAAGGTGTTTTGTTTTTGCAGGACAACGCCCCTGCACACAAATCTCATGTTGCCATGCAAAAAAATCGTAATTTAGGGTTTGAATTACTAGAACACCCCCCTTATTCACCCGATTTGGCTCCGTCCGACTATCACCTCTTTCCTCAACTGAAAAAAAGTTTAAAAGGTCGTACATTTTCTTCCAACAAGGAGGTAATAGAAGCTATGGAGGTCTGGTTTGCAGAGCAAGAAGAAAATTTTTTTTTTAAAGGTCTAGAGACGTTGCAGGTTCGCTGTAATAAATGTATCCAATTAAGAGGAGAATATGTTGAGCAATAAAAGATTTTGACATTGAAATTTTGTTTGGTTCTATAGTAGGCTAAGAATTTTTCAATATATCCTCGTAGATCAGGGAATCATTCAACCATAAATTTAACATAGTAAGTCATGCGGAAAATGTTTCATTCTAGTTACACATTACGAAGATACAAGATTAAAATTGATTTACATTGCAACACTGATCAAACACTACAACATACACGTCTTTCAATTAAAACTGTAAACTCATGAATATAAGTGGCACCGGAGGATGTCCTTTAAATCCGTATGTTCACTATTTTGTAATTATAACGAAAAATCATAGTATTTGCTATAAACACATAATCAAATCCCTCAAAAAAAGTTTTATGCAAAAATGTTTGCAAACTAAATTTATGAATTTGACGCAGGCGCAGCTTTTTTTTGAAAATGTCATTTTGACTGTGATTGTTTAGTAGTGGCAAACTTCTAAACTAAACATAAATTTAAATAATAAATAACAAGTGTCCAAATAAATAACTGGGCTGACATAAATATAACCTAAAATTGACAGAATTGAATACCTACTTGCTTAGATAAAACAAATTCTAACCTAAACTTTGTGTCAATTTTTTTTACTTAAACAGTCGTTATAAATAAAAATCGCAAAATAGTACTTCACGCTATCTTCACGTTAAAGGTTGTGGCGTCAAGCCAATGAGAGTGTGTTTTGTATATTTGAATAAATGCCGATACTTTTGTTAAGTTTCTTTAAAATTTAAAGTTCATATTTTGCTAGAAGACACGTTGTTTAATATATACATAAATTTCTTACAACAACTGTTTAAAATGTCTACCACATTGTTGTAAACATATTTCAATTCTTCTTCTCACATATTTTAAGAATTTCAAGATTACCATTAATTTCGTTAACTTTATCTACAACTCTGTTTTGAAGTTCTTGGAGATTTTAAATGTATTCAATCATTATAAAATTCAACAAATAAACTGAAATTTGCTCTTGTTCTATGAGGTAACGCTGCATCTTGTTGAGAATAATCAGTGGCCAATTCATCATGGTGGAATTCACTTATGGGTAAAATTTTTTTTATTGGTATCTAACAGCATTTATAGTTCCTAGAAATTAATTTGTTAGATTTGTCAAATGTAACTGACTGTTGTTTTTTACTGTAAAAAAAATTTAGCCCGATAACATTACTTTTGGTAATAAAATATAACACTCCTATTTTCTCTAAATACTGGACAATGTCGGTGTTTTAAATTTTGTAAATTTACATATCCAGCAGGGTACTTCATTTGTAATAAAAGTTTTTCCTATTAAATTATTATGTATCGTATCCAAAACCACTGACAAAATGCTATTTTTTTATAAAAATCCTTAACCTTCAATGGTTGAACCCGATATGGATAAAAATCAATATTGTTGGCAAATTGAAGTGTTCTGTTCTTTAGTCATGATCTGCCGCACATTTTCTACTACTTAATTTTCCGAAAATAGTCCACACCTTGAGTTATATAGTCTGCCAAAATTGCTCATAAGAAAATACAACAACAGAAAATTCTTGTCCAAATTCAAGGCATGCAGAGACATACTACGTTGAATGTATTATGTTCATTATTGCTACCAAAAGCAATAATTTTAAATGCTTAACACTCGTGTTGATAACAAGCCAAATATTTCTGTACAGTAGCATAACGCAGTCGTAAGACACGCATTTCACTTGTAATACGTTGACTTTAAGGCCATTTCAGAAATATGATTCCACCATGAAAATTTGCTTCTCTTTGCTAAATACCATTATATCATATTAGCAACAAAATCTAAAATAAATCAAATTATTTATAATTTTTTTGCAATTTCACAAAACTTTTCTTTCTAAAGTAGAAAGTGCAGCAGAGAACTGATTTGATTAAAAGGATAAAAATTTACAACAGTTCTAATTCCAACCTAAAGTTTGTATCAGCTGACTACGTTGTATAACAAATTTACCAAAGGTGAAAGAAAATACCATTATCCTATACAGCCCATTTTTTATTTAAACTAGTATAAATACAATCTGCAAAACAACAATAATCAGCCTACACCTAACGTTAGAACTGGAAGGGACCAGTCGCGTTAGCGTGACCCAAAACCTATACAATACCGGTATGCAAACAGGTTGCAAACACCTAAATTGTAAAATATTTTTTGTTTTATTACAATGTATTAATCATAATCAGAATCTTACTAAAAAAACAGCAATAAATTCTTTTTCATCTAATTCACTCAGCGTAGTAACCGCAACAGTCTTTAATTCAGACAAATAAATTTTCAAAAATATTAATCAGTTTGAAAATGTTTTTGTCTGAATGTGACTAATCTCATATACAAGCAAAAACTAGAGATGTGAATTTGTTATGCACTACTAGCTGACCCAAAAAATTTGTTTTGCCTAAAATAAGATTTTTTCATTGAATTAATTTTGAGCAATCGCGGTTTTACCCAAAATTTGAAAATGTAAACTATTTCAGTCTAAAAATTAGTAAAAAATAATAAAATTAAAAAAAAGAATTGTTTAAGTTTAAAACTGTTGTTTTTACTATTTCAACTAAAATTGTCAAAGACGAGCATCAGTTTCTATGTGATCTTACACTTATGTATTTGTTTCTTTTCACATAATCTTTGCCAGACGCTCTTTTAATAGGCTTGTACGCGTCTACTATCATCTATGTAATATGAAGTTCTGCGCGACACGTTTGTTGTTACTGTCATTCGTTTTTGAGTTATTACAGTATAATTATTACTGTTTATTTTATGATTTATAGGAATTGCTTGATTAAATTTAAATCGTTTAAGAATTTAGAAGAACTGATATCACTAATAATAGAATATTAAGAATTCGGATTATGCTAAACTCTATAGAATCGACGGCACTTCAAATAGAGGGAACCAACGAACTAACAGAAAACTGCTTTGGTTACAATTACTCAAAATTGATCAATACATTATAGCATAATTTCATTATTATGATACCATAAATCTACGAATCAATCGTTCATTTAATCAAGGCTGTAACGGTTGTTGTTTAGAAAATAACAAAAAGAAGCGACGGCTCTAGCGGAACAACCTAGAAAAAAAAACTAAAGGAAATTCGGCTTGATGTAGCGCACTAAGTTCCTGGAGGATAAAATATTTATAGTAGTTAGATCAGCAGCGTCCGGTTTTGTCAGAGAGTCGCAGAGGTCCCTAAAAAACTATGAGGAATTAGACTGTCGTTTAACAAGGCGCCACCTACTGGATAAAAGAAAGAAATAAAACCGACCAACAGGAGATCAACAGGTTTTACTTAAAATTTTATACGCCAAATCCAACCCAAACCAGAGAGGAAGACAGACAATTCAATACAACAAATAAATCTTAAAATAATAAGAGAATGTGACAGAAATAAGAAGACTGTTGCATATAGTTACGTGCGTTAGCAGCAGCCTCCTATTACAATAAATAAGGCTCGCAATTAATGTGTCTAATTTCTGGTAAACTTTAGTTGCACTCGAGTTAAAGTTATCATTCCAATTGAGAATTGGCTACTAGTATGGCTCTGCGTACACATATCACTGACACACGGCAATTTAAACTAGGATTAAAGAGGTAAGTACCTGCCGCAAACCCAAAAAATCTTTTGGTGTCCGCGTCAACCGCTCTGAGTAAAGCGACCGAGCCAGTATTGAGCTGATTAAAGCTAACGTTTGGTTGAGGAGTGTACACCAATTAAAAATTTACTTAAATATTAGAGATCAAGCCGTTTTATGTCATATGTACTTAAGATTAACGCATTATCATTGAATAAGTGGCTTAAATACTAAAGCTGTAATCGGTAAGATGTAGTTCCGAGAATGAAGGTGTTCTGCTAGCGACAGTATCGACAGTTCGGGAAGTTAAATAGTCCAGGATTTCTTTTAGGAAAGGTGTGCAAAGAAAAACAGAAGGCGATTGGCTCCCACGACGAAGTTATAAAGCATAACCAACCCCTGTAAACGTAGTATTCACCGGTTGTCTGCAGCTTAATTATTACGAAACCGTGGTGTTGTGTTTAATTGATAGGGAAGATTCTTAATCAGCCACTCCAGCACTCTCAAGAGTTATCCAAGTATAATACACAACAAAAACCTAACATCAACGCAACATGCTAAAAACATACGTAGCAATCAGAATTAATACAAACAGGAAAGAAAAGAAGCAAAATGTACTCACGGTAAATTTAGCCGGATTAAACTTAAACACCAATTGATTTGGAAATCTTGAATCCCACATTAATAACTTTTGTAGAAATTTCAAGAAGTAAGAAACGAAAAAGAAGATGTTTGCTGTACGTCTAGCAAATCTCGTCGAATTTTATTTTCCACCAATAGAAAATTAGTAACATGCACGCCAAATACGACGTCGCAACATACTACTCGCAACACACGTTTTAAGACGGTTCTCGACATACGCCCTACATTCGTAAAATAAAACCGTAGCAAATCCACTGCAGCTACTCTAGGGAAAAACTGACGGTTGTGAAAGTAAACTCCGTTACCAGATCTACATCTACACAAACTTAAGTTGTTATAAGTTATATTTCTACAAGTTATTGTTAGTGTATTATTGTTTAACGTTGTTTTCTAGTTGTTCTAAACATTGTTCGAGAAGAACTCAAATTATAGGCTAACACTGTAAAAAAAGCATATTTTGAGTTGGCAACCTTTTTCGCAAATATCGAAAAATTCAATACCGTTCTACATTGTACTAGTTGTTCTTAGCATCGTCCCGAAAAACAACTCCTTAACCTCAATCTATAAACTTACAAATGAAAAACAATTTGAGCTGGCACTCCTTTTTACAAAAATCTAAACTTTTGTTCTACATTGTTCTAGTTCTTGTAAACATTGTTCTGAAAGAACAAATCCATAACTCAATCCATAAGCTCAAAAATTGATGACAAAATGTTTTAGGCTAGTTCCCCTTTTTTTAGAAATCTAAAATTTTAATACTGTTCTACATTGTTCTAAACATTACTCCAAAAGAACAGATTCATAACTCAATCTATAAACTCAAAAATTAAAAACAAAATTTTTTTGATTCTTCGCCTTTTTTCAAACATCTAAAATTTTGTTACTGTTCTGCATTGTTATAGTGTTTTAAACATTGTTCTAAAACAACAAACGTATAACTGAAGTTGTTGGATCACAAGTTAAAAAACACTTCTTAAGCTAGCATCACTTTTTTTTAAGTGGAAAATTTAGATACTGTTCTACAATTGTTGAGTTAGCACCCTTTCCTTGAAATATGAAAAATTTTGATACTGGGATCTTTATGATTTTAAAAGGTAATTAAATTTTGTTTTTCTTGGAGTATTCAGGAGAACGGTAATTAAAAGTAACTTTTTTTCAAATGGAATCTCTTAATTATTGCAGTTTTTGATTAAAACTAAAAGAATCAATTCAAAACAAAAAAGAAAAGAATTTGTAAGTTTATGGAGTTGTGATTTTGGAAGAAAATTATCCATTTCGAACAATGCTTAAAACAACTAGAACAATGCAGAATAGCATTAAATTTTAGATTTTTAAAATGAAGTGCTACCTCAAAAATTGTGTGTTTAATTTTTGAGACTATAATTTAAGTTGAAGATTTTTTTTTTTTTAACAATGTTTAGAACAAATAAACAATGTAAAACAGTATTCAATTTTTTTACATTTAAAAAGTGATGCATTCAGTTTGTAAACGTCCTTTTTTGATAACCAAAGTTACAATTAAAAATTGTTGTATGGGAATAAAAGAAGCGTACAAAAATTTATAATTACCCGCGAATTTAGCCTCAGTCAAAGAATAATGTCTACAGTTCAAAATAATATTCGTATTTACAGAACAGTTTGACAGTAATTATTTACAGGCGGTGATAATATATAATACAAAAAATTATTTAATTCGTACGCTCAAAAGTTTCCCGTAAAACGTGGCGTTGATGGAGACACTGCCGTGACCTTTACACCGGTTTGTTGTTTCTTGCGCGTGGACAGCGAATCGGTAATTACACGTGCAGCCCTATTTTAAGGTCAAATCGGATGATGTCCCGGTGTTGGTGGTACGGAGGATTGTTTTTAGTAGACGGGGCTATCAGATTACTCAAAACAAGTTAGTCAGATTAAGCATCAGCAGCGGTTATTAAAGACCACAATTAATCTTGTAACTTAGAGCAACTTCTGACCGGTCTTGCTTCCTAAAGGATAAGAAACGGAGTTTAAGATTACGGTTTAATAAATCCGTTGTAGGGCACATCTTGGTTTCGGTGGTGATCTGACTGAGACTGTAATTAAAGTACGCGGAGTAATCTTGACACACACTTTGACAGTGCTACCGAGTAAATCAGTCGCACTGTAGAGGTTCAGTGATAGGTAAGTGATAGCTGTAAGAGAACGGGTTAATAACGGTGGTTTTGTAGATGGGTTTTGAGCGTTTGCCACAACCCGTACCGAATGTTAATTAGCAATAGAGGTGGGCTTTAAAAATAAGGTTAATAAAAATAACTGAGACCTATGTCTAAATGAGACGGAATTCAATCACCTGTTTCAGAGTAGTATCGCAGTTATTAAAGTGAGAAGAATGAGTACAGTATATAGCAAAGCTTTAGTGCAGTTATTCGGACAGGATTTGGACGGTTCCTAAAGAGCGCGGTATTCTTAGAGAATTCTGAAGGAACCTCGAAGTAAGAGGAGACATTACCACTAACTGAAGAGTGGGCAAAAGATGCACAGGGGGGTGATACGAAGTGGAGCGGTTGCGCACGACAATTCTGAAGACATAGAAATTTAAGTTGTGAGACAATTCTTATCTCGGCGGCAAATTTATAATAATCAATTGACGGTTTCTTACAAGCTATGGATTTGTTCTTTCGCAACAACTAGAACTAGAACAATGTAGAACAATATTGAATTTTTTGATATTTACAAAAAGTGGTGCCAACTTAAAAAGTAGTTTTTATTGTTTTATTCGGAAACTATTTGAGTTGAAACATTGTTACTTTGGAACGATGTCGTACAAAGTGAGAACAATCAGTAACAACTATTAAAACTAAAAATGTTGAGACAGACAAAAACCATCGAGATATTGAGTTACTGTAATTTCATCAAAAATACATAAAATTCACCAGTCCATAAAAAATCGCTTTTATAAGGAGACATCTAATTTTCTTTTCTGTGTATAAAATAAACGTAAGTTATACCTAATGAATAAATTAAAATGAAATAAAATGTTAAATAAATTAAATAATCATCTTAAACATCTAAATTATTTTAAATGTCAAAAATAAGTATTTTACTTACCAAAAACTGAAAATAAAATTATTTAACAGATTTCGCTTTACGCTATGACACATCCCATTCCACAAAAAAAGCATTCAACCGAAAAGAAATCCTTTCGAATCTGTATTTACTAAAATCAAGTAAGAATATCAGACTTCTTCTCTTCCAAATTTTTGTTTTTTAGATCCTTGGAAAATTTATTAAATTGTTTACCCTGCCAAAAAAAAAATAATTGGTCCGATTTAACATTAATGACATTTTAAACTGTAATTAGTAGTACATTGAAACTGCGGCATAATTACATTTGTCCTGCGTTTTCCATTTTCAATCATCTTGTTTTTGTGAGATCTTTCATCAAAACAACTGAAGGCAATTAAATTATCATCACAATAAGAGAGAGCAAAAAGTGAAAGCAATAGACAGGTAAATTAAATGGAAAATCTAATTTTAAACTAAATTAAGTTGCATTTTATTTTCTTTTATTCATGAAGTATATCACCAGACACCGGCACCCTTTTAAGAAATCTTGATCAAGGTAACAAATGTAATTAATTAAATAAAACGTCTGGGTTGCAAATTAAAAAAAAACTGGAGATGTAATTTAATTGGCTTCATCTGTTTACCTATAAAACTTTATTTAAACTGAGAGTAACATAATTAAACTTTACATTAAAATAAACTGGGCAAAGTGCAAAAATTCAATTTTTTTTATTAATTACATTTGATTCGGGTCTCTGCATAAATTTTTCTTAATAAAAAAAATTTAACGCCACAAGCTTTTCTGCTTGTCTTTTGCAATACAATGAAACAAAACTCGTACGGTTTCTTTTTTAAATTCAAACAAAGCATTCATAACTCGTTGTAAACAAGGAAATCTAATAATGAAAAGGAGAAAAAAAAACACGATTGTTTTTCAAGTTTCAAAACAACGTTAAATACTGTTTTGTGTATATATTTCAAAGCTATTATTCTGCCACTATACAAAGCAAATAAAATAAAAATTTAAAAAAAGGTAATATTTTAACAAACATATAAGTTTGTACTTCGGTTGTGATACGTAAACATTTAACAGTTGGATACACTTAATATTGTTGTTTTTTTTTTTAAATTCTATAAACGGCAAACACGCTTTAAAGTAAATAGTTTTGATGTTATTTTATTATTTTATTGTTGTTTACGACAAATTCTTACTTATACAATCGAATCTTAAGAGAAGCTTTATTCAATAAGAAATTATGTCGTTTCTCAACATAAATTTTATATTTGGTCTTTATTGAGGTTTAATATTTCTGCATATTTGTTGATGTATGCATTACCTTTAGACGTCTCTTATAGGCATAATAACCGAATCAATTTTGTCAACTGGGGTCGAATTAAGGAATCGATGAAATTCTGAAATTTGGTAGATAAATACGTATTTCATCAGATTAAAGAAGTTTCTCTAAGTTATACAACTTGTGATTTAGAAAAATTGCGAATTTTTACAATTTTTTAATTTAATTTAAAAAGCAGGTGATTTTAAATTTTTCTAATTACGTGATTAATGTTATTTGTGTAAAGACTTTTTATTGTGTTTATTAATTTAGATTCTACTCCTCTTTTACTTAGAGTTTCCCATACTTTTACCCTTGGAACCATATCAAACGCCTTTTCTAAATCTATAAAAGCAAACATTGCTTTCCTGTTTTATTGTGTGGATTTCTCAATTATTTGTTTGATCGTAAATACGTGTTCATGCGCACTTCTTCCTTTTAGAAACCCACACTGTGCCTCATTTAAATTACTTTCTACTTGTGCTATTAACTTTTCGTGCAGAAACACTTTCATAGGTGCACTTAATAGAGTTATACCTCTATAATTTTTACATTCTTTATTGTCTCCTGATTTATAAATAGGTACTATTAACGCAAATTCCCAGTTTTTAGGTATCTTCTGTAACTATTTCGGTAAACAGTTCTATTTCTTTTTCTCCCATATTCTTCATCATTTCTGGTGTGATCGTTACCTGGCGCTTTACCATTTTTCAGCCACCTGATTGCATCTTCTACCTCTTTCTTGTTTATTTTTTTATTATCGTTACTAACTGATACTCTGTGTTCTTGTTCATGTTCGATTGAGCTTAAATCTGACCCGTTTAATAACGTTTTGAAGTATTCTTTCCATCTTTCCATCACCTCAGTATCATCTGTTATTTTTACCCCGCTTTCATTTTTGATATATATTTTTTCCTGTTTCCTGCTTTACCGTAATGTTTTAATTACCTTAAAGAATAATTTCAAATTACCTTTACTATCTTTCTCCAATTTATTCCCGAACTCTTTCCAACTTTTTTTCTTCGATTCTTTTATCATATCTTTTACATGTTTCCTTTGTTGTTTAAATTTCTCATAATTATTTACGTCTCTATTTGCTAAGTAATATTTCCACGCTTGTTTTTTTTTTTTTACTTGTTCTTTAATTTCCGGACTCCACCACATCGTTTGTTTTGTACGATTATTATTTCTACACACTCCACAAATTTGTTTCCCATAATGTTGTAAAATCTCCTTGAAATATTTTCACTGTTGTTCTAGGCTACCGTCCCCTCTTTGTCGTTGCATTTTTTGTATACTTGCATCTACTAACTAAAGTTTATATTTGCTTGCTACTTCCGTGTCTTTTAATCTATACGCTCTTATTGTATCAAACTCTATTTTCCTTTCACTTTTATTTATTACATATTCTACTTTGTTATATTGATATTTATTCTTTATTACTGACATCAACAGGAAATTATCACTCCCTATTTCATACCCTCTCTTAACCTTAGTATCTACTACGTTTCTTCTACTTATTTTTTCCACTATTATGTAGTCAATAATTGACTTTTCTCCTCTATTTTTACTTCACGTGTATATTTGTGTATTTCTTTGTGTTGAAACCATGTATTTAAAATTATTAGATTATTTATTTAGCAAAAGTCTAACACCCATGTACCGTTGCTATTTCTTACACCTTCTCCTTCATTTCCAATTACTTCTTTATATAAATCATCCTGTTTGCCCACTCTACCGTTAAGATCTCCAATTACGTACACTTTTCCATTCGCTATTTCTATTATTTCACTCATTTTATCCCAGAAACTATCCTTAGCTTTTTTCTCTCATCCTCCCGCAGCCGCTCGTTCGTTCATTTCAACTCCGCTATAAAATACTACGTGTCCATTTTTTAACGTCATTTGACCTTTTCCTTTTTTTTTGTCTCTGTTAACCCTAAAATGTGTGCACCTGATCTTTCAAACCTTTCTTCCAATTCATGTTCTTTACCTTTAATGCTCTTTATATTCCATGTCGCAATTTTCCATGTATTTTTTCGACTTTCTTTATTTTCTAATTTTTGTGTTGTACGTCCATTCATTTTTCCTTTTTCAATTTTATCAAAATCATAACCTTTTCCATTGCATTTGTCGTTACCAGTATGTACTCGTTTATCTAATTTATTTAGTTTTTTGTCCAACTTGTTTTGGTTATTTTCCTTAGCTGGTCCAGCCTTGTGTTTCCTTCAGGCGACCTAATACTAACTGTTCTTTTGTTTGTTGCACTCATTATTTCTTCTTCAATTTCTATGTCAGCGTCGTTGTCTAGTTTCTCATTATTGATTACTTTATCATTCACAATTAGTTTATTGTGCTTAATTATCGCTTTACACCCTTTCGCTCATGCTTCTTTTAACATTGGTACTATGTTTCTTCTTTCTTCTTGTACTTCCTTCGTATAATCCTCCTCAATCCATATATTTGATCCTTTAAGATATTTTGTGTTTTTAAGAATTTCAATTTTTTTCGTGTATTTCCATAATTTTATTATAATTGGTCTCTGTCCTTTCTGATTGTATTTTCCGATTCTTATTATTTCTTAAATATCTGTGTGTACATCAACATTGACTCCAATTTTTTGTAACACTTCACCCACTTTTTGTTGCACTATTAATTCCCCTTCGGTCTCGTCATCTACCAAACCTTTGACAATTAAATTTTTCTTTCTAAATTCTTTCTCCAATACTTCAATTCGTCTATCCTGCATTTTAATTCTCTCATTTAATTGCTTATTCTCTTCTTTATGTTGTTTTGCTTCCCTAGCTAAACTCTAGCTTTTCATCCACATTATTTAATCTCTCCTCAATTCTTGCAAATATTTCTTCTATTCTCTCCATACTGCACAGCGATAAGGGTTTTCACCCGGTTCAACACCTCAAAAGATCTACCCTTCTGCGTGCAGTTTAATAATAAAATTTCAAAAGCAGTTCTAAAATGGACACTATATTGCACTTAAAGAATAATTCAAAAAAATAAAAAAATTGGTTTGTTTGTTTATTGAAATGATTTGCATTGGTGTTTCTATTTAACTCAAACGCGAAGTTAAGATATTTAAAGTTTAAGATTTTTTAAAACGTTTTACATTTAATATAGGAAAAGAATTTAATTAAATTGTATAAAAAAAAAGTCCTTTCATTTAATTAAAGTAACATTTAAGTAGATTAAATTGTTATTTAAGCATTCATAAATGCAAAATTGACATTACGGGTAAAGAAGTGTTAATAACAGTATTTTGGTTAATTTCAAATAGACATTACATTACATGTCGATACAGACAGGCAGGTGTTTAAAAGTGTAAAGGTTAAAACTTTCTATAAAGACAAAAGCATTTAAAAGATTAAAGGTAAAAATATCGTGTGTAGTAAGTATCCTTCAAATGCATTATTTTAAGTAGTTTTTACTAGTGATTATCATATTAAAGTTTTGTAAAATTCCATCAAATAATTCAAAAGTTATTCAAAAAAACTTATTTCGAGTGGGGTCCTTCAAGAGCACATATTTCTGTAAAGAGGGCATGTAGCAATTTTTAAAAAAACTTGTCATCTTATTTTTTCATGCTCTATCCGAATCCTATAGATTTCCCACATTTTCCCATACACCTTGTATATTTTTGTTTTGATTAAATTTGTTGTTGTATAAAGCACAGCATTTTTAACAAACTTAAGCATCTGAAATAATAAACAAATTAGGGAGTTTCGAAGTACATTTTGATACTCTTACTGTTACCAAGAAGTGAATTGTAAGCTGAGTTTGGTGGGACACCCTGTATAGCATGTTTTCGATTTAAGTATATTACAACTTTTGAAGATTTTTGGAGAACTTGTCGGATATTCTATTCCAATGTTTTTCAAATTAAAACATTTAATTGTATTACGTTTTACCTAAAGTAAAACAGTTAGTTCCTAATCTTTCGAATGATCACATTAGAATAACAAATTCTCATTATTGTAATAAAAAATAATGCGTTCTATTTAGATCTACTCATATCATCTCCGTTTTATAAAAAGTTTCAGAAACAATTTAAAGTTTTCATATAATTATGTCACTTCCCGTTGCTAGATCCATAAATAGGATTAGAAAGTTTTCTATTCTGAACTTATAACTATATCCGCAATTTGATCTTCTACATTACTAAACCCTCTTCGGCAACGTTTAAAATGTGATACGCTTCCATGCCTTCTTAAAAAATTAAATCCCTATTTACTGCGTTGTTTTTTAAAAGTTTGTTTTGAACTTAAATCTTCTGCATGATATAAGTGGCGTCTAACATTCATTAAATGCATTGTTGTTACCTTGAAATTGACCAAAAATAATAGAAGTAAATGGTGTTAGTTTTATTTTCATATAAATAAAATTCTAACAAAAATATTTTTTGTTTTTAGAGTGGACGTGCACATCATGAAGTTTGATTATAGCCTGAACCATTTTCGGCAAAAATATTTTATTGCTTACGACTACAATTGACCTGAAATAACACAAAAATTGTACACTCAATAAAGAAAAATGAAACACTTAAGAAATGTAGTTACAATTTTGTAAATTATTTTATTTAAATTGCCGTGGTAAATGACATTTATAACTACAATACTCTTACTATCTCTTAAATGTAGGTAAACTTAATCCTTAAAGTTAAATATGCTCATTTAATTTACCAAACTTTACTGTCTCATTTTTTTAGTGAGTGTACAGCGTGTCCCGAAAATTACGGAGCAATTTTAGTTTGAAAATGTAGAGCTTATAGATTTAAGGAAAAATTCTAATAAATAAAGTGACTGGATATTATGTTGAAATGTGTAAATTTTAAAAACATCAAAGCCACGGTATGGCGGAAAGGTAAACGTTAAGCAATAACCTTAAAAAATTTATTTGATAGCTTGTTTGTTATAGTACATTTTTTTAATGATATTTTTTCATATCTATCATTATAAGATATGGAAAGACCAAGGAGAAAATCAATGCATTTTTCGATATTTTTTAAAATATTTTTAGTTTTGTTTAAAAAATCATTTTAATTATGTTCTTTAAGAGAAATTTTTGATTGGGCAGCTTAATTTAAAACAAATAAACGACAATAAAACAAAATTCTTAGTAGAAGTTTTACAATATTTGACGCTTACCTCTTATGACAAAAAGTACATTTAGAAAAACAGAAGCTTTGTGCGTATGGAAGAATTGCTAAAGCTTTAAATTGATTAAAAATTGTAACTGTTTATGAAGTTGAATACATCAGTTTATGTATAGGCTAATTCTAACACCTATGTTCGAAGAAGAAGTAGATGTTCAGTACACAGAGTTTTAAAGAAGCACCACTTTCACGACTAGCAAGTTCTCGTCAGTACAAAACCTTCATCCTCATGACCCTGACGGCAAACTTAACTTACGTAAGAAGCTATATTTTTAAGACTAAGAGAAGAATTTTTTTTAAAAAACTTGTCTGGATGGACAAATCTAAGTTTTCGCGTCTAGGCTTCGGTCAATCCTTACAAAATCCGAGAAAAAACTATCAGGTCAGGTTTAGTTTACTCTCTCTTGACTTACGATAGATGACCGATTTTATTACGAATTATGGTATGTTAACAGCGGAGCGTTGCTTAAATTTATTACAAACTATGGTTAAATATTTTCTTGACAACATGCCATTGAATTTGAGAAGAAACTGTTTGTATCAAGTTGTAAAGCTGCGGTATACTGCACCCAGAAAATATTCTAAAAACTCACTTTAACTTTCGAAGACAAGTGAACAAAGCGATTAGGGCCATCAAACGTAATTGCAAGATTTTTAAATTTAACACCTTTAAACTACTACCTTTGCGGACATATAAAACTATAGATGTACAATTAATATTTCGGTAAACACAAAGAAACAATTAGAATCATTAATACAAGCAGCATTTGACAGACTTTCTCCTTAAGAAATACGAACAGTAACCTTGGAAGCTTTTCTTGTCAGTATAATCAGTATTTAATTGGTTCTGACTTATAAATTAGGACGTTGTCGTTGGTGAGTTAATTATGAATTGGATTGTCGTTGTTATTTATTTTAACTTAACATTTAAACCAGTTGGGAATGCGCAAGCTTGCATTGCCGGGATGAACAAAAGAACTGCTTATTTAGCTTAAAAATTTATTTTAATGATTAATTTGGAAAAACTTAAAATTTTTTTCGGGAGCCGATTTGACCATTTTGCCGATGAGATAGACAAAAAATAATCGAAGCAAAAATGTCTTAGATTTTGATGTTCTATAGGAATCCGAAAAAAAATTTTCAAAAATGTCAACAGGAAAAAAGCTACGGACATCCAGACAGACAGACAGACAGACAGACTTTGTGAATTCATAAGATGAACTTTTGTTCATCGAAAATCATTTCTTGTATCGATAGTAACAATTTATAGTATTCTCAACATAATTTTCCGATTTTTGGAAATAACTCTAAAACGATTTGATTTAGGTGTAAAAACATGTAATACCACTTTCTAGCAAATTTTGTCGCTAATTCGACCATAAAACGAGAAATAAAGTGTTCCAAAAAAATAAATTTTTTTTGCATTTTTAATTCAAGCTGAATAGTTTAAATTCATAAATGGTTTTCAGACAAAAATTTTTATTTTGACGAATACTTGCAATAAAAGAATTTTAAACTAAAAATGCAAAAATATACATGATGTTTCACTTATAATAGCATAGTAAATTTAACCAAAACTCCATACATTTCTAAAGAACGTACACCAGTATTGTATGTTTTTTGTTTCTTTTGCTTTGCAGGTTAATAATTTCAGCTAAATGTTTTTTTTATTTTTCACACTTTATTAGTCTTTGTAGTGTGTTGTAGTAAAATGTAAGCACTCGTGCAGTTTAGGCCAGCAACCCAAACTACACAGAGAATTTGTGAATTCCGTTACCCTCATTTATATGTATTTGACAATGTTCGTGCTGAATCAACAAAGCTTTTGCCATTCTTTCTCTTACTGTAGATTTTTCGAGGGTTGCTTTTGCAGCCCTATAAACATAATACTGTCTATTATTAAAAGTAATATTGTAATAATAAATAACTAAGTACGCAGAATGTTATCAAAATTAACGTTCTTCTTTTGGTTCAAACTTCTAACCAAAAGAAAACCAAAAGACTTCTTCTTAGCAACCACATCTCAATGGACTTCAGACGGTTCATTGTAGTTATCTTAAGAGTCCATGCTTCCGCTCCATATAGCAGAACAGACCAAACGTAGCATTTAACCATTCTTAGTCTTATTTTAAAATTTAAATTATTGTCACAGTATAGTGACCTTATTGTATTAAAATGGCGCGAGCAGTCTCGATTCGACATCTCACTTTTTTATCCGGGTCAAGATCTCCCGTGATTACGCTACCTAAATATTTAAATATTTTCACTGGCTGAATTTGTTCATCATCGAGACAGATCTTCGCATCTTCATGGTCTTGTTGGCTGATCACCATGAATTTAGTCTTGGAGATGTTGATATTTAGTCCTAGTTGGTCGCCTTTGTGTTTTATTTGGCATAGCAGTAGCTGAAGATCTTTGATAGATTCCGCCAGGACCACAATATTGTGTTAATGCGGACGCCGCCAATTTTGATTCCCAGAGCGAGTTTATTCAGTGTTTTCTTAAATATCCTATCCGAATACAAATTGAACAGCAGTGGGGAGAAGACACATCCCTGCCTCACTCCTCTCTGGATCTTCTGTTTTGACGTTTTGTAGTGTTCAACTCTGACTTCTCCACGCTGGTACTAGTATAGGTTCTCTATTATTCTGACATCTTTTCCGTTTATGCCGGCCCCTCAAAGCATTTTAACCATTCTGCCGTGTTTCACTCTGTCGAATGCTTTCTCGTAGTCTATGAAGCATACAAACACGTCTCTACGCTAGTCTCGGCATTTTTGCATCAGTACATTGAAGCCAAACAACGCCTCGCGTGTTCCGAACGCCTGTCTGAACCCAAATTGTGAATCATCTAAATCTTGCTTGCATTTAGTGCAAATACGAGCATGTATTATACGTAAGAAGGTCTTTAGTACATGATTCATAAAGCTTTTTTGAAATAGACACGAATATTGAAGTTAGCCACTCTTCAGGTATTTTTCCGGAGTCATATATGTTGTTAAACAAGTTCACTACGAGGTCGATATTATCTTCATTTATGTCTTTAAACAGTGTGGTCATATATGTTTTCCACTCTCTTATTTTTTCCTCTTCTTGAAGAATGATCCTGTTAGAGCTATCGAGTAGTGTCATAGGTATGCGCTTCTTATAAAGTCCGGCTATCTCTTTCACTTTTCTATGCGCACTGAATAAATTGTTTTTCTCCATTAGTTCTTCCATTTCTTCGCATTTCTCTGCCATCCACTGCGTTTTTGCTGCTCGGATTTCTTTTGTTATTGTATTTTGGAGTTCTTTATACTTTGTTATATCTTGTTTTACTAGTCGTCGCTTTTCCATAAGGTCCAATATTTCCTCTGTCATCCATTTCTTCTTTTTAATGCGGTTTGAAGTTTTCAGATAATGTGTGCATGTTCTCAATAAGGTTTGCTTTATTTCGTTCTACTGTTTGTTTGTATCAGCAGCATCAGTTCTAAGTATTTGGTTTAAATGGTGATTGAGGTCCAATACTACAGCTTCTCTTACTTTCTCATCTTGTAATTGCAGGGTATCAATGTTTCTTGTGAATGGTTTCTTCTTAGTAGATTTCAACCTCAGCTCCATGTCGGCCACGAGAGGATTATGGTCCCCAGGATATGTTGTAATTTTTTTAGCCGAGTTTCTAAATCTTTTGTTTATTAGTAGATAGTCAATTTGGTTCCTAGTTGATTCTGGGCTAATTTGATTGTCAGACGGAGATTTCCACGTGTAAAGTTACCACCAGTTCCGATTCTTGGCAGAACTGGAATAGTCTGTCTCCTCTTTCGTTGCCTTCTCCCAAGCCATAATCCCCTACTATGCCTTCTTGTCGCCCATGACCAATTTTTTGCATTAAAATTTCCCATAACAAGGGTTATTTTATCGCCTTTTAGGGTGTTAAGGATTTTCTCAATCATACTGTAAAATCTTTCCATTTTGTCATCGTACTTTCTTTCCGAGGTGGGTGAGTACACCTGCACATGTTTTTGCAGAGATATATTTTTATGTCTGCTTAAAACAGCGTACCTATTCATTTCCAGCTTTTCCATAATCTGATCACTTATGGGGTAAAATTTTGTTATTATCTAAACCAAACTGATAAGCTAATTTAGTCAGTGCGTTCTCTGATAAGCCTTAGTGTAATCAAGATGCTGTTAATATATAATTTTTATTATAAGTTCTTTCTGCTCTGTAAATACTTATTTACATTTAATATTTGATATGAAGCAAAGTCTTCAATTTTTGACGATTAGTAGACTTTAAATGCTGAAGCAAAGCTGTTTTAGAAACCGAGTTATTTTTTGCTGCTTTTCTAACTAAGAACCTTTGCTTAAAATATCATTAATTACAGTTTTTAAACAATATAAATCTATAGAGGCACGTTTGATTCATTGTTTATTTCTAGGTGTGATCAAACAAAATAATGTTTTAAACCACTACTAGTTTTCACAAAACAAAAAATTGTACCTTGGACCGGTTCAAGGTGCACCCTCATGTGGTCTTTAAACAAATAGAAAAAAAAGCACGTTGCACTAAAAACCATTTTTTGTCAGAGGCAGGGGATTATTACACAATGGTTTGCAGATCATTGGGCGCCAACTGGTTTAGTTAAACCACTAAAATTAAAAAAACTAAAAATTAAGTGAAAACAATTGAGTACGGGAAGTAAATAAATATATTCAATCATGAAATAACTAGACAAACATTTTGTAACGAATAAGCAAATATTATTCTAAGCGTAACGTAGACGGTAGTGGAGACACTTCTGCTGCTACCAGTAGTATATTAATAGTATAAATAGCAGCGGCCAATAGCAATGCGACAATATCAACAACTTATACTATTGTGAGTTAACCTAAATGTTTAAGAAAACAAGAAAAGGCGAACAAGGAAACCCGATTTTAAAGAGTTAAGTTTTACTATGTACTAAATTCTGTAAACAGGGGTTAATTATTAATAATAATTTCTAGGGACCAGCGGAAAGAGGAGCTCCTTTATAGAGCGGTGTACCTTAAAGAGAGTCTAGAACACACAATTAATCAATTGTGAAATTAATAAATAAATAATTTAGAACACATTATATTCTGTTTTAAGATATTGGAAATAACAATAACTGGTTTGCCTAAATGAAATAAGTTATTGTCTAATTAAAAAGTTTGAAATATTTGATTGGTCAATCGACTGGCCAACTGTAACCAGCAAAGGTTGTATGGATAGCAAAATACCAAACGCGTAAATCACTTCGGTTTTCGCGTGCCAAAAGGCGTTAACGGAAGAAACGTTACCCTTTAGAGTATGTAATTTAAAAATTTGCAAAGTTACGATTGTTGTCTATTTTAATTCACGTTTTTAGTTCGAAACGTTACAAAAATAAAAAATATGTAAACTCAAATAAGTACCTTTTTTAACTATTTTACGCCACACTATACGCCATTTTGTAAGTTTTTTTTCTCGCACTATTCTATGGGTCCGTAAAAGGATAACGTTTGTTAGGTTGCTTATATTTATATATTTTTGGGTATCTCCTACGGTTATCGAGTTATAACTTCAATCTAGAAATTTTAAACAATTATTTCGACCTTTTTCAAAAAAACTTTGTGCTCATACCAAAAAAGCTGTGTTTCTCGTTTAGCTACCACTTTAAAGAAAAAACTGTAAGTTGTATTTCGAAATCGGCAGCCGCATCATGCAAAAAATCTAAATAAAATTTTTCTGTTTTTTGTGTTCCGACCGTTCCTCTTAAGAAATTAAAAAAAAATTGACGTCGTTGTGTAGACGCTGGAACGTCTCGTTCGTTATCGCCGGCTTATCTCCCTCGGGTTTACGAATTTATCAAAGAGTCCGAACGGCGCAAACGTATACCATGCGACAAGGACTAACTGTTGTGCAATATTATATGTCGATTATAAATTCCGTGATGCTAAAGGAATAAACAGAAATCTTATCTCTTAACAATTCTGAGCTATTTTACAATATCCTTTTGAATGGCGTAAACTCAAAAATTGATAAAATGTCATCAATCGCCTAACTCAGTTGGCAGTCAAGAAGACTTCCCCATATTTTAAATTTATGCGACCGATTATTGAAAAATTGTGTGATGTATTTTGATGTAGGCAACCAACGTTACCATTAATTGTAACATTTTGAAAGTATGATATATTTTAAGTTGTTGCAAAGGTCCAAGATACAATTTTGGCACGAGTTTTATTTGTTATGTTACATTAAAATTTCATGAGATATTTCAAAAATCAACTGAAACTAAAAATTGTAGTAGTAGTTTGGAAATGTTAATAATATAATCAAAAATTGTAATAATTATCTAATAAGTTAAATTTTTTTCACCTATGATATTCTAGTAAAATATAATCTAGTTTAATTAAGTTTGTCTGGTGGACAGATTTTAATAATAATATTAGATGTCATTAAAATTTGGTGTGTATACAGATATTTTCAATAATGAACTACAAAGTTTCATTACTACAAACTTTACTGGCTTTTTGTAAAAGTAATATCTGTGTAAGCTGAAACTCAGTCTAATATAACACATTAAATAAAATCAAATACACAAAATAACAAGCAAAAGAACATTACAAATTACAAATTTGTGCTATTTTAAAAGAAGTATTGAATTATGTATTAGGCTTTTATAAAAATATATAAAAGCTGATAACAGGCATTCAAAAATAATTCTCTATTATAAAGGCATAATGTGTTTTATTAAACAATAAACTTATTGATTTTTAGGGAACATAAAAAGTCGTACATCTTTTAACACGCCAGGATAAAACCATAATTCACATTAAAAGTGATTTAAATGATGTTAAGCAATAAAAAAAAAGGCATATACACAACAAAAGCTAAAAAAATGTTAGATAGAAAGCACATCTAGAGCATCTAAGCACAGTTCACTGGTCGCAGTGCCAGATGCTGTAACCCACGAAAAAAATGAGATTAACTTTACACACAGCGTAAAAGCTCGTTCAAAGAAGAAGAATTAACTAATGAAACCACATGGAAAAGCACATTTTTTCTTTATAAAAATGTATTTTTGACGAATATGGACCTTATAAAATACATTACATCAATTAAGTAAACATTTAAAGTTATTTATTTATTAATATTATTTACAAACATAAATAATGAAGTTACATACAGGAATATGTAGGTATATGAAAGTTATTACAATACCTGTATGTTAATTAAAAATGTTGTCTGCTTTTTAAAACCAACTTTTTAAATAAGTTATTGTCCTGCCTACATGAATCTGTAGCATAGAATTTATTCCGGTTTTTATAATTTCGCATTTTGCTGTGATACTATTAAAAAAATTCATTCCAACAAAGGCGTATAATAAGTAGCACAGTTTCTGATTAATAATAATTACACATGCTTTATTGTACTTTAAACATACATTAACATGTGCGTTTGTATTAGTAATAATGGAACTAATAATGTGATATTAATTAAATTTTTATTTCATGGGATACATTGTCACGATAACAAAATTAATTAATTTGCAGTTAAGCTAACAAATAAATAATAAACAATTATTAAACAATGTCAAATCCACTGATACAACTTTAATATTTAATAATAAGAACCCGACAATTGTTTCGGCCTAATAAACTTTAAGAGGAAAACAATGAAATTAGCTTGTAAACATAATTTCTAAAACATTCAAAGGAGTGAATATCATATGAGCTAAATATAAAAGAGGGTAAGTTTGACACTTATATTACAAACGTTTTACCTTAACCGTTAAATCACAAACATACGTGGATGATACGGGAATCATTAATTTAAACAAAATTTCAATTTGCTCAAAATAGGGAGATAATTGTGGGTCCAAACTACCTAGACTTAGTTGTAGTGGATCCTGACCAACCTTGTCGACAGGTATGTAAAAGCAGTTACATAAGTCGATCCTTCAATAATTATAACCAACATAAGCGTTAGCAAAAATAAAAATCTCGAATCGCCTGCTGTAATTCTGCAAGAGGTTGTGCAATAGCAAACAAACACTGAGAATCACTCGACAGCTGTTTCGTTCTTTTGGGACTCTTCAGGAGTGAGATAACTAGAGTGTAAGTTCACTATTGTACAAATGCGCGCTGTCAACTATATTTCCTACTGGATGGCTGTTCTAAAAGCCAAAAGACATTCGTAAGTATTATTTTCTTGAATCTTCTGACACAGTAACGTTCTTAATTTGTCAAGTAGGTTATGAATGTTTGGAATTGGAAACTTATTTTTCAAAGTCATATTGTTTAGAGAACGATAATCAACGCACATACTTAGTCGGTTAATTTTCTTAACGACTCATACAACTTTGCCTGCAAACTCGTTATCACATATCTCTATAATGTTTCTACTCACCAAATATTGAATAATGTCCTTCAATTGCATTCTTTCGGAATAAGCCAATCGCCTAGGTCGGAAGAAGAAAGGAGTAAGATTAGGAGTGGTTATAATACGTAATTCTAAATTTGTTCTCGGAACTTCTGGCTGACTTTCTTAAACATAACAATTTGTAAATAAATTTTTTAGAGTATTCTTATTTTCATAACAAATTGAATCATCTTCTTTTAATTCTACATCATCACATTCTTCATATTCAATATTTATAATTTCATCTACTGATTCTAACTTCGTCTTATCAAAATTGTGTGGAATGGTTACATTATTCTAAGAAAACCGTACTTGAATGTTTCTCTCAAATAAATCCTGCCCCAACAAAATGGTATTAATGGTATTAATCGGTACTACATAAAAATCTAAATAAAATCGGGTATCTTCAACTATAACTTTAAAATTGACAGTGCCTAATATTTCCAACAATGAATGCCGCTAAATAATACTTTTATTCATAATACAATTTTCCGAAATCAATGTGTCTAAAATACCTTTAGTAAAATCTGAATGTTTCAATTCTACTTCCTTTTGAAATGCTAGACTAAATTTTATCTCTTGTAATAAGTTGGTGGTGCTGTCTAGATCAACATGTTGTTGATGAGGGATACCACCTCTACCGGTGCCTCTATAGAAAGGACGACCTCGATTTGAATTTGTTCGCTTCGGACATTATGTAATAAAATGACCAGTTTCACCACATTCAAAGCACGAACCTTGTTAACGTTTTGGTTTTGTACATTCAAAAAACATATGTTTTTGTAGATAGCAATTATAACATCTGGGTGAAAGCCTACTCATAAGACTTCTGCCTGATGTATCATTGGTTACCGGAAAGGCGCTTGATCTTCTTACATCACCACTTGAACGATAAGTCGGTACAGTTACATTTTTGTCTTGATTCGTTATGTCATTAAGCACAGATATCAGTTTGTTAAGAGTTTGAAACTGCTTTATTTTTGCCATTGCACGTAAATTTGCATCAATAATTCTGTCAATTACATACAAAGTTAATTCAGACTCTGTAATATTTAACTTATTTCCTAGCAAAATTTTATCCATATAATACGTATTAATTTTTTCTCCTCTCTTCCGTTTCCGGCCTTTAAATTTCCTCATGAGCTAAATAATATCTTCTCGTACATAAAACATTTTACTCATCTCTGCTTTTAATTCATGTAGTTAATACTCTACATGTGCCAGTTTCGAATGATACCATTGCAATGCTGCTCCTCGTAATTTACAAACTACAATCAATAAAATTTGTTCATCTTTAACTGCATACTTGTCTTTAACTTTGTAGATTCTGTTAAACAATATTTTAACGTCACCATCAGGAGTACCATTTAATTCAAGAATTAAAGCCCTTAATTGAGATTCTTCAACCTTCCTTTTTTGTTGTAAATTTAAGGCGTGTCCTGTAGACGCGACTATTTTCTCTAAACTTAAATGAAGTTCTGATTGCGATGTATTGTTGCCCGTTGTCATTTTCAAAACTGGCACTCTTAATCGATCATATCCCAACATAAATAACAAATATTCTACTTCTGAAATAATTGTTGGAGTTTCAGGATGGCCCTAAATTCATAAATAATTTTATTGAACGTAATTCTTACAATCTGTAGCACGCACGCGCACACACACACACACACATAAGCCAATACCTCTACTACCGCTACTTTAATACCAACTTAAATCTGAATACCAAGCGCGATAAATTTAAATTTGAATTTACACGTTACAATTCTAATTTTCCGTATTAATAAAAGCATAAAATGATATTGTAAATAAAATTGATTTTATATCTAAAATTTATCTATAAAAAATGTAAAACCTTTAAAAGATGGCAGTCTACTTCTCAGCGGTTCAAATAAGGAACAATCTAATAATCTTATAAAAAGGATTAAAGTGAAACCCTCACAGAGCCATAAAACCAGGCCTATTCAAAATATGCTTATAAAAGTACGATTAGTGGGCTTATCTGAAAAACTTAGCAATGATGAAGTTTCGCAATACCTTAAATTACAAAACCCCAATATATTCGATATTGACTCTGTGTGTAACGTCATTGATGTAAGGCCTGTAAAAAAATGACAATGTTTATCAAGAAAGTATCTCTGTAGATGCAGTTTTGCATCAAAAACATTTGAATTTAAAACATATCTTAGTTGGGCTGGATGGCTGTACTATCTTTGACGCTATAGAGCTTCGAAGATGTTACACCTGCAATGGTTACTATCACTCCCCATACTTCTGTCTATCAAAGGGTAACCCAATTTGTCCATTGTGTGCTAAGAACAACCATGTTAAAAATTGCAAAGCAAGTAAAGATGAATTTGAGTGCATCAATGGTAAGGAGTTTAAGTAAAAAAATGTTTCCCCACGGACTAAAAACTAATTAACTCTTCCCGTCTGTCAATTTTAAATCAAAATACCTCAACTGAGCAATTAACATACAGCGTGTTTCATCAAAACACTCGTGGACTGTATACTGAATTAAATAATTTTTTTACTAACACCTTCAACCTTCTTATAATTTTATAGTCATAACTGAAAGCTGGCTCAATGATTCCATTGGTAAATAATGAATTGTTACCAGATTATTATACAGTAATACGATGTGTAAATTGTAAACGAGGGGTGGTGAATTATTAGTTCTTGGTAGAAAAGTTACTTACAATTTTGTAGATACTAAGGATATTGTTGAGTACATACCTTTAGTATGTTAGTATAATCTTATGTAAATGTCACATAGGACATCTTTCTTTTATATTTTGTGTAATTTATTTTCCCCCTGATACCGCAATAGAGCAGATTGAATTATTTATTGAAAGTTTAGAGCAATATCTAATCAATGACTCTTGCATTATTATCGGCGATTTTAACGATTCCACTTTTCTTTTAACAGATAGATTACAAAGTCGTAAAGCACAATTGATTCACCATTTTAAAAGCGTCAATGACGTTAAACAAGTCAATATTTTTACAAATCGGTACGGTAAGTTGTTAGACTTAGTATTTGTCAAAAGTATTTTTAGAACTTATTGTAAACCAATGGTAGCAGAGCGTTATGATTGAAAAAAATTTTTCCTCTTTTTCAAAACGTGCTATCAAATTTTATAATTTTTATAAGGCAAATTATCCAAAGTTATTCAAATCTCTGTTAGAGATATATTAGTCTGTGTTGGATACTTATTGTAACGTAAATGCGCTGCAGAAAAGATTTACCGTTTACTATACAGGGTGATTCATAAGCAATGGGCCAAATTGTAAATCTACGTTCAGAAGGCCAAAATCATAATATTTTCATTAACAATAATGGTTCTTAGTCTGCTCCTTACTGAGATACAGGATGTTAAAGCGAAAAAATAAAATAGATTTTTGTTAATAGATCAGCTACTTTTCTACATATGGACTTGAAAATTGGGTATGAACTAGTTTTTGTAAAGGTAAACAAGAATGTGTAAGAGGGTTTGAGTTAACTCGTAGATGTCGCCACATGCGCCATACGAATTAGATGAAATCAGCTACAAATTTTTATCGCTCATTATTTTACAACTTACTTATTTAATTTGGATAGCCCCATCATTTCTGTAGAAAAAGCTATACTTTTTTTATATTCAAAATATTAACGATTTTCGAGACATTTGAATTTTACTAATTCACTACACTACATTTCACGGTGGTCGACGTAGCATTAATCTGTTAAGACACAATCATGCCATGGAATGTTGACATTTACCTAACCGTAATTGATAATTGATAATAATATTAAAATAAAACCATACAAAAATTACGTAATAAAACACATTTCTTGTACGCCAGTTAATATTTGCAATATTCAATAATTGCATCGACAATATTTTCGTTAATTTCAGCAAAGGTTTCAATTTTAAGACACGTGTTTTTGACACAGGAATATCAGACCATTTCGCTCAAGTTATTCGTTTTTCCACTTACACTTCTAAACATAATAATAATATTTCTAAACCCTATAGGCCCATAACAAATTTGGGTAAATTTACTATGTACAATATGCTTGAAAGTTATGACTGGTCGTTCATAGGTGATAATCTTTTGTCAGCGGAAGATAAATTCACAAGCTTTTTAAATATTTTTATTAATTGCTTTCATTCTAGTTTTCTATTAAAGTGCAAAAGCAGCCAACACGATGTAGAACTGCCAATATTTGGTTTAACAGTCGCTTAAAGAATATGCATGATGTCTTATTAGTTCTGAATGGACACTACAGACGGTTTAAAGATGATAATACTCGTGAGCTTGTAAGTAAATATCGTAAGTTCAATAAATTTGAATTACAAAAAGCTAGAATTGCTGCCAATAATGGTTTCATTAAATCGTCAGTCTCTAAATCAAGAGCTATATGGCAACTCATTAAACAACGTAACACTGATACTTATCAGAATACACAAAATATTAACCCTAATCAGTTTAACAATTTTTTTGTTGAAATTGCTGATAAGATCAGTGCAGAGCTCTTCCTGTTCAGAAAAACGATCCGATTACTTACTTTCATAATTACAATATAAACAAATATCTGTCTTTTGCTTTTCGCGAAGTATCATATAATGAGGTACGTGATAGTATAACAGCAATCAATAACAGCGGTTGTAAAGATCATTTTGGTATAACTGCTAATGTTGTAAAAACTGTGTTAAATGTCATTGTTGTTCCCTTAACAAAAATTATTAATGCCTGTATACAAGAATCAACATTCCCTAATGAATTAAAGGTATCTAAGGTCATCCCTTTGTATAAGAAGGGTGATAAGGACGAGATTTCAAATTACAGACCACTGTCCATTACACCAGTGTTTTCAAAAATTTTTGAGAGAGTTTTAAAAGATCAAATTATGCATTACTTTGAAGAGAATCATCTATTTTCTGATAGCCAATTCGGTTTCCGTCAAAATAAATCCACTTCTAGTGCAATTCTGAAACTAACCAATACGGTTTTGGAATGTTTCGAGGCCAATAAAATGTGTATTGCTAATTTTTGGACTTGACAAAAGCATTCGATTGCGTAAGTCATTCTATCCTTCTACGTAAATTCTCCAAATATAATTTTGAACAGAAAAGTATTTTGCTATTAAAATCTTATTTGAGTAATCGTATACTTCAATAATTGTAAATCTGATTTTAAACAAATTTCTACCGGTGTACCACAGGGGTCGGTACTTGGTCCTGTGCTCTTCTTGGTGTATTTCAATGACATTACCACTTTAAGTAATCATAATGAGATGATTCTTTACGCTGATGATACCACTTTTATATATAAATGTAATAATCTGATTGATTACTCCTGTAATTTACTCAAAATTTTGAAGATTGGCTGATTGACAATAGATTATATGTTAATTTTGAAAAACACAGAAGTGTATTTTTACTTTAAAACAAATAGACGAAGTCTGTAATCCTAATAAAATTAATTTCCTAGGTGTGTGTATTGACCCCAAATTAAATTGGTCTGAGCAATGTTGTCAGGTTGCTTCTAAGTTAGCGAAAGTATGTTATGTGTTAAGATCATTAAAGTCTATCGTCTCCAACGAGGTATTAATTAACGCTTATTACGGTTACTTTCATTCAATCATGAGCTATGCTATCACTTCTTGGGGTCATTCTTCTGATGTTAAACGGATTTTTGCAATTCAAAGACGTGCAATTAGAATCATGAGTAATTTGGGGTATAGAACTTGCTGTAGACACAAGTTTACCAAACTTGGAATCTTAAGCCTGCCAAGTGTTTACATTTTAAATTCCATCCTACATATTAAAGACAATATTTTAAACTACCAGTCACCAACTGATTTTCATAATTGTGGTACTAGATTTAGTAAGAACATTAATTTAAATAAAGTACGACTTACTACATCACAAAATTGTAGTAATTATTTGGGGATAAAGTTTTATAATAAATTGCCAATAAATATTAGATTGATGCCTACTAATAAATTGAAGGGTGTTCTTACTAAATTTCTAAAATGTAATGCTTTTTACTCCACTGATGAATTTTTACTTGCTGACATACAGCTTTAATAACTGTCATTATTATTTTTATGTAAGTAGCATTGTTTACATTATTGTGATATTTTCTTATAACAGATTTTCGCAAAATTAATCTGATATTATTTATATATATAAGTGTATGCGTATGGACAAATCTAAAATAGTTTTTAACTATGATGGACAATGTATAAATAAATAAATAAATAAATAAATAAAACGAAAGACAACATTGGCAACAATACCCTTGATAAACGTGGTCAAGTCGATGTAATATACACAGACTTTTCAAAGGTCTTTGACTCTGTTCAACATAAAATACTAATTAATAAATTATCAAATTTTGGTTTTCGCCAGCTTCATTTTCATTAATGACATCATACTTAACTAATAGAATATCGTATGTCTCCTATAGTTGTTTTAAATCCGTTAAGTTTAATGTCAAAACGGGAGTTCCTCAAGATTCTAACCTGGGGCTTTTACACTTTGTTCTATTTATCAATGACCTATTAGATCTTTTTGCATGTAATGTGTTAGAATATGCAGATGACATAAAGTTATTGCGTGAGATAAACTCTCCGGAAGATATTTTATCACTGCAACGAGATATATATCTCATGGTAGATTGGTGCACTACATTTCATTTAAATCTAAATATAAAAAAATGTTTTTATGTTACATACTCCAGAAGTCTCAAACCACTTCCATCTAATGTAACTTCTGCTGCATATAAATCTTCACAATTTGTCATAAGAATATGTAAAAACTTTTCAGATACCATCCTGATGAAGCAGTTGTTTTATACTTTAGGCTTGAGCAAAATCGAATATGCCTCAATTATCTGGAATCCAATATATTCATCTCAATCAATTGCTTTAGATACAATTCAACGCAGATTTCTTAAATTTCTATCGTTTAAAATAGATAACATGTATCCAGTTAAGGGTATAAATCAAGTAGATCTTCTGCAAAGGCACAGCATGGCAACCCTATCAGCTACAAAAGATAAAGAATGTTTAAAGTTCATTTACAATATGTTGAATAATAAGATCGATTGCAACTTTATTTTAGAGAAGATTTAATTTTATGTACCTCGTTTATCAGTCAGGTTGACAAACAGCTTTCAGCTACCAAACACAGGAACGAATGTGCTTTGCCGATCTCCTTTTTTTTGTTTGTTGTCAAGTGGCAAATTTACAGGTGGGTGACATTTCTCTTTCTTATATAATTTAATCATTTTCTTTTTCTGTTCTTGTGCATTTGTGCTGTCTGCCTTCTTAAGTTAAGTTAAGTTTAGTTTAGGTCTATACAATCTTAGGTAATAGTAAAATAGGAAAATTCGGCCTGGACATCAGAAACAAAAGGAGAGAAAAACTTATAAACTTCTTAGAGAAAGAAAAACTGTATGCTATAAACACCTTCTACAAAAAAAAACAAAAACTATGGACATGGCTCAACCCTAACGGCAAAACAAAAAATCAAATAGATTTTACACTAACATCCAACAGAGAAACAGTGACAAATGTAGATGTGCTGAACAAATTTACAACAGAAAAAGACCACAGGATAGTAAAAGCAAAAATATGTATAAATAAAAGCCTGACAAGAGCAAAGAGATTTAATAAAACACGAAACCCATAAATAAACAAAAGCTAAAAGAAAAAAGTACCGAATACCAAATAGAGCTAGAAAAGCAACTCGACCACCATGATGCAACACTGCGAACGGGCACGATCGACAAAATTAACAAATCTCTGGTACTATCTATGCAAACAGCAGTCCTTAAGAAGGCAAGTAGAGAGAAGAGAGATTCAGCGACAATACGAAGAAACTAATAAGGTTGTGACAAAAAAAAATATCAATTAACACAACAAGCAAAGAAGAAATAACTCAGATTAGTAAAGAAGTTAGAAAATCCATAAGACGAAACAGATGGACAAAGATAAAAAACAAAGTTATAGAACAAAATAGAGATATGAAATGCCTCCAAAGAAAAACTGGGACTCTACAATTACACGTGCTAAGAAATAAGCAAAACAAGGAAATCAAAGACAGGGAGGAAATGCTACGATTAATAGAAAAATTCTATACCAAACTATACGAAGCTAAAGTAATGCCGACAAATAAAATAAAAACAAACCTCCGGCAGAAAATGATAAACGTAAACTCGGAAGAAATGCCAGAAATAGTCGAGCAAGAAATAACTAACACGGTAAAGCAAATGAAACAAAACAAAGAACTCGGGAATGACGGAATCCAAGAAGGTGGGCAACAAAGTTTTGAAGAAATTACTAATCTGATGATCAGATTCCTAAACAAAGGAGATATCCCCAAAGACTGGAAGAACGCAATTACAGTACTGTTTTTAAAAAGGAGATAAAGCGAGATTGGAAAACTACAGACCAATATTACTCCTATCCCAGCTGTATAAACTTCTGTCTAAGTCATCACTAATCGACTTAAAAATAAACTCGATAGCTACCTGCCAAAAGAATAAGCAGGATTTAGAGCCGGATATGGTACATGCGATCATCTGCACACAATAAGAATTCGAATACAAAAGGTAACGGAATACAATCTACCATTATACCTGAGATTTGTGGACTACGAAAAAGCTTTTGATAGTGTAGAAATCTGGGCAGTGAAACAAGCTCTACAGAATAGTAGAATAGACTACAGATATATTCATTTGATTGAAAACGTCTATGCCCAGAGCACAACGGTAATCCGAGTTCACAAAGATACAAATCCAATACCAATTAAAAAAGGAGTGAGACAAGGCAACACAATATCACCAAAACTTTTCCCAACAGCTTTCCAAGATGTATTCAGAACACTTAATTGGGTTTAATATCAACGGAAAAAACTGAATAACCTCAAATTTGCAGATGACGGGGTAGTTATCGCCGACAACTACGAGAACCTACAAGACATGCTACAAGAACTATGCACACAATCAAATACTCGGCCTAAAAATTAATAAGAATAAAACAAAGGTGATGACCAACACGGAAGATGAAAGACCGGTGAGAGTTGACGATGAAATAATTGAACAAGTGAACAGCTACATCTTCCTAGGACAAGGCATCCGACCAAATAAGAAAATCAGACGGCAGAAGTTACCAGAAGAATAAGAATGAGTTGGGCGGCGTTCGGAAAACTAAGCTATATACTGAAAGACCAACTTATCTCACAACATCTCAGAACTAGAATCTTCGATATGTGTGTGCTACCGGTACTAACGTACGGGGTTCAGACATGGGTGTTCACAATCAAAAATGTGGACAAGATTGTAAAACACAAAGATCAATGGAAAGAGCTAGGCTTGGAATATCTTTAAAAGACCGTATTACCAACTAAACTATAAGAAAAATTACACAAGCAAAGGACGCTGTAACAACCACGGCACAACTGAAATGGAGATGAGCCGGACATAACCCGAGAAATGGGTAGAAGTAAGGGCAGACAGAGAATGCGTTGGGGAGATGATATAAAGCGAGTGGGCGATTTTGGATAGAACAGAGTAGCTGAAAATAGAGAAAGATAGAAGGCGTTGGAAGAGGCCTATGTTCAAAGTTGGATGGAAAGAGGCTAGAAAGAAGAAGATGAAGTTGTAAAATCAGTTTTAAGTTTATATAATAGTGTTTAAATTTGCATCAGATTTCAGTTTTAATTTGTAAACAAATCTTTACCTTTATCTGTTAACATACTATGTATACAGAGTGTTTTTGAAAGGTGTGTACGTGGCTTTACCAGAGGTTTTCTTGCTCAAAATAGATCGTTTGACACTAATTTACCTATAACCAAAAGTTCACCATAAGGGCACCAGAAGACGCCAAACTTTCCAAAAAAATATTGTATATTGGGAATAACTTAAAAATGGTTCGACGAATTTTGTTCCGCTTTCGTATGTTAGTTGTCTGCTTCCGACGGCGTTATTCTGTGTAATGTGGACAGATTTCTGATGCCAAGAAAAGTCGCTTTCATACGGGCACTATGAACTAAATGATAAGATTTTAACAACCGTTAACGATACGAAACCAAAATAATTCTGACAAATAAAACGAACAATTTGAAAACTTTTTTCTACGTTGATTATATATCTGCAAAGCGCATTTATACGCTTAGAAATTGAAGTAGACTGCTATTAGGCTATGCGATCATGTCAATTAAACCTATTATTTGTGATATTCATTTTCCGGATCTTACCAAAAACCGAATCTAAGGTTACTCACTTTAAAATAGGCTACACATTTGCCGAACAGATTGATATTCTGTTAGTGTTGAGCTTTTGCAGTGGCAATTGTCGGGAGAACGTGAAGGTTTACGCAGAAAGATTTCCAAAATCGATTGACATGATCACATAGCCTACTAGCAGTCTACTTGACTTTTTAAGCGTATGGATGCGCTTTGCAGGGCTATAATTTTAATTTTTTTCTGATCAAACTAATAGCATTAACGCAATTTAACAAGAGAAAAAAAAATTTTTTAAATTGTTCGTTTTATTTGTCAGAAGTACTTTGGTTTCGTATCGTTGACGGTTGTTAAAATATTATTATTTATTTGACAGTGCCCGTATAAAAACAACTTTTTCTAGCATCAGAAATTTGTTCACATTACACAGAAAAACGTCGTTGGAGGGAGATAACTGTCATACAAAAACAGAACAAAATCCGTCAAACCGTTCTCGAGTTATTCCCAATATACAATATTTTTTTGGAAAGATTGACGCCCACTGTATAGGTAAATTGGTTTCAAACGATCTATTTTGAGCCAGAGAACTTTTGGTAAAGCTATGTACACACTTTTCAGAAACACCCTGTATGTTTTTTCCTGTAAATGGAAATTTATCCGTTAGAAATAAATTTTAAAATAAAAAACAAATTTTTCATCTGTCTTATGAATGTGAAACTCAATTTCAAAACAACAAAGTTGTTAAAAACTTAAACTCTTCTGTATTATTTCATTCGTTATATTCGTCTTCTGTAGTGTCTTTTGAATATACTTTTAATGCCCATAACCAAATATTTACTTACAATAAAATAGACTATCATCTGATGACGGTGAAACTAAAAAAACAACTATTAATTTTATTTATGCAGAACATATATTGCAACCTTGTTTTTGTAATTATTGTTTGCGTGTTGTCCCCGCAAGTTAAATAATGAGTTAAAAATACATCATGTCGTTGGTATATATCGAGCTTAACATTAAAACACTTTGCCATTTGTAATTCTCACCAGAATTAGTTATTTAGTCTTTATACAAACACCAGATGCCACCCATGTTATTTATCTAGAGAAGCTTTCAGCATTCGGTAAAAGCGTTCAGTAGTTTCTTTTATATCCATTACAAAGTCATTTTCGAAAGCGCCATCATATTATTGACGTGCCTGTAATATTTGATTAAAAAATATATTCCATTTCTGAAAGCGCTTCATTGTAGCTTATCTATATTCAGAAACAAGCAAGGTATACTCATTAATTTCAGGGTTTTTCATAACAAGCAACTTCCTTTAGATGCAGTACAATAACTGTTGCTTTCTAGAATTCATTAGTAAAAGACGTGTGCGAAATACGAGGAAAACTGTTATTGAATTCCTAAGGAACTTACAATTTATACACGTCAAGCGAGTAATAAACTTACATTGCACTAAACTTTCATCTTTTAATCTTACACTTATTATAGTAATAAATTTTAATTAGTATAATACTACCTCAATTACTAATTTTAGCTAACATTAATAGAATTAGCTTTTGTAGTTGGGTCACTTTAAAGCCTTTTGTAACTTCAAAGCTGCCTGGTTTCTCTGTCCCGAACACACTTGCTGCGGTATGGTTGCAAGAACAGCACAGATTAATAGGAACTGAAGACACAAGTAATATGACGAGGAGATTAAGTGACCGTCAATCAATATTCGGATTAATTACAAGAATATATAATAGTAATCAAATTTTTTGTTTCATCTAAATTGGATGCTAGTAATTTAGTTATCTTGGATTTAATCTTCACAAATAGTAATTTGCAAATGTTCTACCTAAATAGTCAAATTAAGTTGAGATAAACTCTTTTACATAACTGTAGAGTTCCAGACTTAAAAATTAAATAATAAAAAAAAAATTATGTATAATTACCCTAAAAGGTAGACGACACATTAAACCGCTAGTTTTTTTGTACGCTTTTGCTCTCGAAATATATCGGAAAGAATTCTCCGCCTTAAATTTTTTTGTTTGAATTAATGAAATAAGGGCGATGCAGGGACACTTGTGTGTGAACCTTGTAACGTGTTACTAGAGGTATGTACAATGTATGTTTAGATTAATTTTGGGGATGCTTTATTTTGAACCAGATTTAAGTTTGCCCTTTTGCACGTTTTTAGTTTTACCTTTTACGATTGTTTAAACCACAATTATAGAAAAATTTACTAATTAGGAACCGCTAATGTAGTTTCTTTGTCTGAAAATTTATTGCGTAGAGAATCGTCTCGCGCGTATTTTCTTTTGTAAAACGCCCTCATGAAGCGTTCGTCACCAATTTATCAAATGTTTTTTTTATTAAAGTTTAATTATATTAAGTTCATATATATTGCTATGGGAAACAATAGATAAAATATAAGTTAACAATGTTTAGTTCAGATTGTAAAATAACCACTGTCGCGGAGGCATAAATTTGGGCGTTTTCAGTCTATTTTTAGAACATATGAAGGGGATTTTTTTTTAACAATGCAACAAGATGTGGAACGCTACTAAATTATTATTTGTTTTAAATCGTTTGTTTTAAGGGTCGTTTACATCTATTTGAATTGAATTAACGTACGTAAAATTAAGAATTGGCAAATGTTTAGCACCATTCCGCTAACACTTGCGTATACGGAAAATTAACGTGTATACGAAATTGTTGTGTCAACTTCAACTTAAGAAGTTACTAGACAGTTTATTATGTTTGTATGCAGTTTTACCATGAGTGATTGTAAAGTAATGTTCAATGAGAACTTCTTAAGCTAACTTAGTAAATGTAAGCGGAAAGCTTCGTGTATTCGTGCGTTGATTCTTATTTTTTTGTGTCTGCATTGATTTAGTTTAACTGGATGTGAACGATACCTTACTCATGAATTCGTTTGTACTTAACTTTTACAAGTTGGGGAACGTTTTTGAATGAAGGCTCTTATCGATGTTGTTTTTTGATATATTGATTTAGTTCGAATCGGATGGGTGTATTTTAAGCCGCCTGGTAACGACCGTTGGTTGACTTAATTGTCCTACCTGGTTTGTTGCAAGTGGAGTAGCTTGTACACCTCCACCGTGGAATTATTTGATATTTTTGATTTAACAAACGTTGGGGAGTGTTCGTCAGAAAGGGAGCGGTTCAAGCCGCCTGGCAAGAACCGTTAGTAGACTTAATGTCCTAGCTGGTTTGATGCAAGTGGAGTAGCTTATCTCTCTCTCAATTTAACATGAAACTTTTACTATGACATTTATTGTCATTGAACTTATTATTTACCTGCTGATACAAAGAATATCAAAGCAGAGGTTATTGATTTATGATCTTGATTTTATTTGATATGATATTTATTATGTATATGCAATGTATTGTTTTTTGTTTTCTCTGTGTTTTTTACTAACATGCTACAAACGAAGTTATGAGGCTATTTGATGATTATTTATCTCATAAGAATTGAAATATGATGAACATATCTTGTTGCAGTGTTTTATTTGATTTGGTTAATATTTTGATTATTGACATTTTATGTGTTATGCTTATGCGATTTGTGTGTTATTTGTGTATGTCCAATGTACTTTTCAGGTTTTCCTTTTTGTAAGCAGCCTATGCAGGAATTAAATATTAAATGTTATTGTGGTTTGCATGTGAGTTTTATTTTAATTTATTGGTTTATAATACATTATCCAAAGTGAATCAGTTCTCATTCAATCCGAATCTATCCAAATCTTGTAGATAAATTAAAAATAATCACAACGTAGGATCCTTTTCCATTTTATTTATTTGACGATCACAACTTTCTTTTGTTAAGGCCAAATTTTATTAACTTTATTTTTGGAGTGGGTTACTGACTTCTAATTTATGTACTACGACATGGGTTAGTTGTCACCTCTGATACTCGTGACTTGTTTTGAAATTTTGTCATGCATGTATCAATACATAACGTAAGAATATTTACTTTAAAAATTGAAATCTGTATTAAATTTTTGAATAGCGATAGCTACACCATTACCGTGGAATGTACTGAGTCCTACCAAATATTTTTTCTACTTTGCTTAAATACTGTTTATGCTATGCTCAAGATTGTGTCGAGGTTCAATAAATTTATTAGTGGTAGTATTATTAAAATATTAAAAAAATAAAACGGTTGACAAAGTATAAATTATTGAATGTGTTGAATATCCAGTGTATGTCATACAGGGTGGGGCACTACCAACGAATTATTCTATAGCATTAAAACGACAAATAATGTTAGAAATTTTAAAGCATACATATGTCAAGATTATTTGAAACCACATTTTAAAAATATTTTGAATTGTACAGGGTGCTTTAGAAACACGTACCATATGTTGGGTTATTTAAAATGGATTGGATTTTTCTATTTTTAAATTGTACAATAAAAAATAATGTATGTTCTTTAACTATACCTACTTACTTCCGTTTCTGAGATAAATCGATTTTACCTGATTTGCAGACCCTCCAAAAAAATGCAATAACTTTAAGATAAATAAGAACAAGCAACTTTGGCTTACAACACCTTACTAAGAACCTTCAACATCTCTTTTGCAATATTTACTATTATGTTATGATGTACAGGGTGTTTTTAATACTACCGGATAACATTAACGACTTAAAATAACTTGCTTACCATAAATGGGAACACTCTACATTTCTGTAGTTTGTTGGAATCAAAAACTAGTTACTTTTCAATCGGTATTAAAGTTACCAACCCCTAACTCTGATAGTTTTCGAGACATTTTAAAATTTGCTAGTTTAATTATTTGCAATTTACTGGAATTTTAGTTACCTGTGAGATATCAGTAAAACACACATTATCTTGCAAACATTTTTAATGTATGTTACAAACAACAGCAACCGTTATTAGTTTTAGCAAAATTGATGACACTGTAAACATCGGTAACTTTGTTAAAAAATTCTAAAAATAACGGTTTTTGAATTATTGTACTACTTGTGAAGATGGTCACATTAAGTTACATGCTCTAATTTCCATACGGGTAGGCAACCAAACATTCATAAATTTAAGCGCGTTTTATTATCAAACATATTTAAATATCTTAGTAATTTTTGGGTTTTAAATTCATAATGAATCCTAGCTACTTACTGGTAGACGAATTAGACTTTCAGCTTCGTTATCGCGGCACATCTATTGTGGGTAATCGTGAAATAAAAGAGTCCGTCTTAAATAGTCTCATTAATAATAAACAGGCAAATCCTAACATATCTTACGAACCCATTATCCTAGATATTGAGAAGGAAGTAAATATTTGTTCTTCTAAGCTTATTTCTCTGATGAAATCTATGAAATTTATGGAACAAAAAAATCTTCACAGTCGTTTACTTCATGTTCAAGGAAGACTTAGCAAACTAATAATTAACAACCTTGAGTTAAATTTTAGAAAAACAGAATAATTGACACTTTGTTCAAATTTGTTCATCCAAATACAAAACTTGAACGATAGTAGAAATAATTTAATTGATTTTAATGCTGAACAAGCAGCAGTTTCTTATAGCTTGATTCCTGAACTAAGCGAAATTAATAATTCTGTATCTGCTACTAAGAATGCTAATTCTATTTTAGACATGTCAGTTGATGATCTACAATTAATCACTAACACTTTTGATGTTCCTGAAAGTCGATATCTTCACGATTATTCAAAGTCCAATAATAATATTACTAATTTAAGTAATTTATTAGGTGCTATCCAAGTTTCAAACAGCACACCTACCAAAGTTTCAAAACCAAATGAAGGAACTAGATCTGATATAGACGTTGCTAATGATTTTACTAATCAAAATACCGCTAAAGTTTGTTTCACCGAATCAGTAGGACATAATTACTATGACCGCCCTGATTCACTGCCTGTACATTGCTACTCTTATATAACTAATAAATGTAAATAACCAAATCTACCGTTGGGGAATTATTTTTGATGGAGAACTAGGTAATCTAAATACTTTTTTAGAACGTGTTGAAGAGTTACATGTTTCTCGCAATATTTCTAAGTCGCAACTGTTCCTCTTGGCAATAGAATTGTTTAAAGGGAAAGCACTACTTAGTTGGGAAGATTTGGTAGATAAGTTACGTTCTGATTTCTTACCGTTTGATTATAATGAACGATTATGGGAAGAAATCAATCATCGTACTCAAGGTGCAGAAGAGAGAGTTTCTATTTATATAGCAGTGATAGAAAATTTATTTTCCAGACTGAAGGGAGCTATCAGTGAGCCTCTTAAACTTAAGATTATTCGTCGAAATTTGCAACCCCATTTTGTTAATCATCTTTTATTTCAAAACATAATTTCACTAGAAGATTTAATAGCGGCGTGTAAGATTATTGAGGATTCTAAGACACGTGTTTCAAAATTTACGGAACCGCCTAGTTCGGATTTAGATGTTTTGGAACCTGAATTGGCTTACAAACCGTCAACCAGTAAACGCGCTCCGGTTGTAGTAAGAAAACAAATTTCAACTGTTTTATCCGAAAATTCTATCAAGAAAATTGTGCCATGTTGGAATTGCGACGAAGAAAATCATACTTTCTGGGTTTGCAATGAACCAAGAACCATTTTTTGTTATCGCTGCGTAAAGATTTCACTTATTTAAATTGTCCAAAATGTTCAAAAAACGTCAAGGCGTAGGTATTTACCGCGGCCATAAATTTCTAAAACGCTCAAAAGTAAATTGGGCAAAATGGTTAACTACAGTTCGAAATTTTTATAAACATTCAGAAATTGCTCCATTATTTAATTGTAATAAATATTCAAATCGTCCATTTATTACGGTCTCTATTTTGAATAAAAATGTAAGGTGTTTGTTGGATTCTGGCGCAGATAATTCAATCATTGGTATATTTGGTTTGCATATTATTAAATTTAAAAATTGAATGTACGTCAAGTTTAAATGTCACAACAGCAGATGGAAAATCTCAAGAACTTGAAGGTTTGTCGATATCCCAGTCACTGCTAATAATAAGTTTAATGTTTTAAGAATGCTAATTATTCCATCTGTTCAACACACTATATTCCTTGGTGTCTATTTTTGTAAATTGTTTAATATTTTCATTGATTTTAAAACTGGTGTTTGGAAAGCAAGATATTTTGCTGTTAATATTAGTAATGTTATTCATGATCAAAGTACATTAACTAGTGCGCAGCAAAAAGAACTTCAAGTAATAACTAAAAAATTCAATACTTTAGTTTAGTTGGTCTGGGCAAAACTCATTTAGTACAACATAACATAGACACCGGAACTGCTGAACATATAAAGCAGACATATTATCCTGTTTCACCTGCAATGCAAATTCATCTCAATACAGCATTAGACGAAATGATTAAATTAGGTGTAGTTCAACCTAGTAAATCACCTTGGAGCTCTCCTATCTTGTTAGCAAAAAAATCTTCTGGGCAGTATAGATTATGTTTCGACGGCCGCAAGTTAAACTCTGTCACTAAAAGAGATGCGTATCCTCTTCCATATGTGTTAAACATATTAAATAAACTAAGGGATGCTAGATATTTGTCTTCTATCGACCTAAAACATGCTTTCTGGCAAATTGAGCTTACTAAATCAAGTAGGTCTAAGTGTGCTTTTACAGTTGCTAATTGTGGTTTGTTCGAGTTTGTTAAAATGCCCTTTGGACTACATAATGGAGCCCAAACTCAACAACGATTGATGGACGAAATCTTCCCGGAATCTCTCCAACCAAATATATTTACATATTTAGACGATATTGTTGTAGCTACTGATACATTTGAAAAGCATTTAGAAGTATTAAACAAAGTGTTCGTCCGCCTAAAAAATGCAGGACTTACGGTTAATCCTGAAAAATTGAGTTTTGTAGATCCAGTTTAAAATATTGAGGGTATGTGGTGGACCAAAACGATTTACGTACAGATCCCGATAAAGTTAAAACAATATCAATTTCCCAAAGCCCTCTACTGTGACAGAACTTAAACGCTTCATTGGTATTTGTAGTTGGTCATTTATTATCCAAGCTGATGCATTGGAACGTGGTGTTGGAGGAGTTTTAGTTCAAGGTGAAGGGGAAGAAGAACATCCAATTGTTTATGTCAGTAGGATGTTGAACAAAACCGAAAGAAACTACAGTGTGGTAGAAAAAGAGTGCCTTGCCGTATTATTCTCAATAGAAAAATTTCGTATTACCTACCTCTTTGACTAAATTTACCTCAGTGGGTGGACCAGGGTATTGATCTTTTCTTTGCAATTTTTGTATATAATTCCTGCATATCAAAGCAATATTTGTTGTATTAATCAAACATTTACATTTGTACATTCTTACCAATATTAATTTATTTTTTTTATATTAATTTTGTTATCGCTGGGCATAATAAGTACACTTAATTTATATTTAAAACCATTTGTTTAAGTACAGTAGTCTCGACACAGTTTTTTAGGTTACATTTATTTTTGGGTTAAAAATTTTGTTATATATAGGGTGTGTTCAAAATGAAAGGACATGAGTACTCATTTCTTTTACTTTTTAAATTATTTTGTTACCGAGTTCCTTTACTTATTATATATTTTGTTTTGTTTATTTACGTAATACAAGAATACTTATGAGTATAATATGCGTTTTATTTGATATTGTATCAGAGACATTAAAAATTCAACAATTTTAACATTTTAGCGTTACATACTATTAGAGCGATTTGTATTACATTCTTATTTAACAGGTTAAAGTTTGTCGATGTTAACAGTATGATCAATTTTTGATGTACCAAATAACGGTTGCTGTTGTTAAACATCAGTATATTGTGACCAGTGTGCGTAATTGACTGACTCTTAGGGTACATTATAACATAATAGTAAATATCGCAAAAAAGATGTTGAAAGCTCTTAGTAAGGTGGTGTAAACCAAAGTTGCTTGTTCTTATTTATCTTAAAGTTATTGAAATTTTTTGGAGGGTCTGCAAATCAGGTAAAATCGATTCATCTCAGAAACGGTAGTAAGTAGGTACATAGACATGTAAAAAACATACATTATTTTTTATCGTACAATTCAAAAATAGAAAAAAAATACAGAGTGATCCATTTAAAATAACCCAACTTTGATTATGGTACGTGTTTCTAGAGCACCCTGTACAATCCAAAATATTTTTAAAATGTGGTTTCAAATTATGTTGACATATATATATACCTTAAAACTTTTAAGATTATTTGTCGTTTTAATACTGTACAATAATTCGTTGGTAGTGCCCCACCCTGTATATTGTAATGGAATGTCAATAGAAGGTTGTGAACTTTTATACGGAATTTGTTGAATGTCACGTGCAGGGTTGGTTTAAGGGATTATATGTTTGTAAGTAATAATTAATTACAAAAGAAATTTTACCGGTGACGTTTTACTAGTATTTATTTTTGTCGAAGACTATTAAACGGATAAAGTTATGTCTTTGTTAATCTAGTCCGTTAGTATTATCAAAATGTATAAGACCCATATGGTTCTATATTTGCATATAAACTTCCCGAAATTGCCGATAGGTGGCGATACGTATTGTATTATTATAATATTTTAGTTTCTTGTTATTTTTACACCTAACACTCAATTTAAAATTAAAAATTAAATGCAATATTAAAAACTTAAAAAAAATCTATTTCTAAATTATTGCGTTGTTCCGTCGTGTGGTAACATTATTTCCGGTATTACAGCGCGCAGCCATCTTTGATGAAATATAATCGATTCTGAATCGATATCTATCACGACACTATAATCGGAACATTCAATCAATGACGAAACCGGAAAGCCAACGCAAAACGCCGTCTATCGGTGACTGAAAGAAACACTAACCACTAACACAAATAGAGAATCTATTGCTTGTATCTAGAACGTTCTACATTCCGGGAAAGATAATGTATTTCTGGTATTATGAAGACCACTTGTTTTTGTTAATTGTCGCGTCGATAAACAATCTCGGGGTTTTTGAGTAGCCTCACTAACTTGGTTTTGCTATAGGTGTCAACAAAGCTCCCTAAAGTGTATTAAACCTGGTGCAGTAGGTTGATTTTAATATCGGTTCTGCAACTTTTCGATTTTAGTTAAACGTAGTTGGCGATGTTTTAACTGATACTAAATAATTAACGGGTTGTTAACTGTTGAAAATAGTGTTACTAATGTTGCCTGAAATATTGCTAAATTAATGTAAATCGGTCACTCAAGACTTGGAGATACCGTTAATTCGCAAAATGTGTAACATTTAACCAAATATGTAGAATCAGTAACTTACTTTGTCGTAGTACCACACATAGACATCTACTTCTAAGCCTACTGTTTTATTTTTTCTTTTGTTTTTCAAGATTGCGATAACAACTGCCTAAACGTAAATTTTATTTGACAGAAAAACTTTGAAATATGCTTGTTTACATGCTTTTAAGTTAATCTTGTGTTAGATTTTTGGTATTGTGTACACTGTTGTGCTGTAATTTTGTTATGCCTCTAAACGCAATGGATTCTGCAAAAGCTGTAGCCCTTGTAGAAGATGGTCGAAGTTTACGTTATGTTGGTAGAGTACTTCACTGTACTCATACAGCGGTTTGAAAATGTTTGCAAAGGTTTCGAAAGACTGGCAGATACACGCGAAAACCAGGTTCTGGTAAGAGGAAAAAAACAACTCATGCTGACGATCGTTTTATTACACTACGGGCATTACGTAACCGCACTTCTACGTCCGTTGAGGCGAGAAATCAACTTAGAAAAGTGCGTGGTGTTGATATAAGTATGTAGACAGTTCGCCGAAGATTAGCGGAAGCAGGACTAAAGTCTTGTATTCCAGCTCATGGACCAAAGTTATTACCACATCACCGAACAGCAAAGTTGCAATTTGCTCGTAATCACTTGGCATGGGAAATTGAGTAGTGGAGTACTGTATTATTCACAGATGAATTTCCGTTATGTCTATATTCTGCAGATGGTCGACAACGGGTGTGGCGTAGAGGCGGTGAACGCTATGAACCCTGTGCATTCGTTCCCAGAGTAAATCAAAATGGAGGCTCAATTATGGTGTGGGCTGGCATTTTATTAGAAGCTCGTACGGAAGTTGTCTGTGTGGATGGAGGGTCCTTAACAGCACAACGATACATTACAAAAATTCTGGAAGACCGTGTTGTCCCATTTGCTCCATTTATATGCAATAACTTCATCTTAATGCATGATAGTGCAAGGCCGCATGTTGCGAGACGTGTTACTGAATATCTTGAAGCAGTCGGGATTATCCGTATAGATTGACCAGCATATTTCCCTGACATAAATCCTATAGTACATGCTTGGGACATGTTGGATAAGCGAGTACGAAAGACACCTGTATCACCAGCTTTACTAAATGATCTGAGAATTGCTCTTCTCGAAGAATGAGAGAATATCCCTCAAGATTATTTCCGCAGCCTAATTGAAGGTATGCAGAGGCGCATACAAGCTGTAATTAGAACCAGAGGAGGTAATACCAAGTACTGAATTACCTTGACTCTCACCTGTTGTTAGTGGAAACTGTATAATTTAGTTTATGTGTTTTAAATTTTTTCATTGTCTTCAAATATTCTTCGTTTTCCGGCCAAGTAAACTCCTGTATACCATCCGTCTTGTGTTTTTTAAATTCATTTCAGGTCTTAGAGGCTAAATTATTATTATTATTATTATTATTATTATCATTATTTATTTTTTGTTTAATCTTTTAAAAAATATAAGTGGAAACTTTTTATTGCACCTGAGTGTATTTAGGGTTACGACTAGTACGGATGATGCAGTGGAGTTGATTCACTAGACCACTTTACGGTAGTCGTCACTTAAGAGAAAGTAACAGTTCTCGTCAGTTATGGTTTTTAGAGTAGCATACTTGATTCACGTCACAGTCGCATTAATGAAATAGATCAAAGCAAATTAATTTTTGAAAAAGCAGAGGCACAATATCATCAAATTTACATGGTTTGGTTATCACTTCCTGTAGCAGTGTGGCAAGAAAGTGGAAAGAGTATCACACATACGTATTACATAGGGGATAGAAGGTTAAGATGACGAATCGGTTAAGATGACGAATTGTTTATTTTTGGGAAGTGGTGATAGGTAGCGCGACGTACTTCCATTACATCGTCAATCCATTCTATGAACTCTTAAGATCTGTGATGTTTCTGTAGTGTGATGATAGCATTTACGTTTGTCCATGTTTGATAGTTTGATTTTAAAGGACTGAGAAAGCCGTCTAGAACGGAATTCCTAAGATTTTAATTTAATTGCTGAACAGTATTTTCTTTTATAACAGTATAAAGATAAACATAAAATTATTTTTATATCTTAATTTTTACATTGACAATTTTTCTACTTGGTGACTCGAAATGTTTTTCGGGAGTAGGTATGACACTGCATGAATCACAATCGAATCACAATGACGCTATACAAGATTCTTCATTCTCCCACTAATTATGAATTATATTTTTAAACTCACAAAAAAATATAATTACACTTGGAGAATCAGCTTGTTCTAACTAAATAAAAATATTAATTTTCAATCCTTTTCAGCATCAGAAGTTGTCACTTCTTTGATATCGCTTTGTTTCCGGATGCGGCGTTGTTGTTTCCTCTTTTCAAAGGGAATAATTGTTGAAGAAGACGGGTGAGGTAAAAAACGATCTTGCCGGTAAAGATCTTGACATTTGCTGTTCAAACATGTTTATCCCTTTTAGGGTACACTTCCACAATCGTTTCTAAGAGTCACTCAAAACGTTACTTTTTGTCACACCCCACCCGAACGATATCTCCTACAGACAAAGGGCAAACGTTACATTTCTTCGGCTTCTGGATGAGAAGGAACAAGTATTCTTTCTGGAATCGATCTTTTAACTGAATTTGCAGATTTTTCATCTGATGGTAGCTTTATGATAAACCCTTAATCAGACATTCTTCCAGACAAAGATAAACATAAATGGGAAAAGAGGAATGAGATCATTTGTATCTTCAGTAATAGTTGTAAGAGGACGATCATTTTTGGTTGGAGCAACTCCAGCAAAAAATGTCCAAAGTTCATTAACAGAAGCTTTTGATTTTCTAACCATCCGCTTCAGTAAACTTTTCACATTTCTGGTGAGTCGTTCCCAAAATCTTCTCCACCATGCAACATTTCATAGTTGAGAGCTTAACTTATTTTTCTTACTTGGTTCTCTTTTTAAATTTCCTTCCAATTCAATGGGTCTGCCAAAGGTAACCACAAAACGTGCCAGAAAATTTATAAAAACTATTGTAGATTGGTTACAGACGAGGTCCAGAAAAATATACTGGTAGACTGTGCAAGTGTAAATTACTATCCAGACTTTTTGTCCATTTCAGATCCACAATGATCCTGATAAGTCTACTAAACTTGACTAACAAACATTACTGTCTTAAACACGAGCAAGAGGTAGAGCTGCAGTTTTTACTTCCAATGGTTTTCCTTTATGACCTTGGCATTGTATACATTTGTGAATGACACCGGTGACCGTTATCCGGATGTGAGGAATCCAGTACTTTTCCTGGAGCTTTCCCATTGTAGCTTGAATTTTACTTTGACAATGGAAAAGATGAATACTTTTAATAAAGCATTCCACCAAAGGGTGCTTACTTGGCAAAAGGATATAAGGAATAATATCTAGATTGTTTATCCGATGTATTAATTTTTATTTTATTCTAAGTAGCCCATCTTGTCCAGTGGTCGTTACTAAATTTTCCGGAATTTTTCCTACGGAAAATGTTTCTTGTTGAACTTTCTTTAACAAAATTTTCTTTGCATTTCTTAGTGCTGCAATACTGAGAATGGGGAAGAGATTTAATTTTCTTTTCTAAACAGTTATGTAGAAAACCCTTAATCTACGCCCACCCACACTTTTAAGTTTTTGTCATTTTTTGGATCTCTTTTTTTGCTGAGGATTATCCACGCGAGGGAATGTATATCGGATTATATTTACCCGGAATATGATTCCATTGACTTAAGGTAGTAGTTTTTGATACGGTTGGAGACAGATTTTTTGGGTAAAGTAACGCAGGAACAGTTCAATAGGGTCAAAAATTTGAGCAACTTTGGATAGCATCTCTCGTTTTGTAATTACCGTAGATTCGTGGTCTTTCATTGTAATATCTACCACTAAATAGTCTTCTTTTCTATTCTACAGTAATTCAAAAACTGAAAGCAAGATTGACATTTCTTATTTAAAAAACTTTTTGAAAAAATATCTCAAGTTCCCTGAAAATTTTTGAGTACACTGTCTCAAGTCTATTCCGACACTTTGCATAATTTTTACTGCATTTTTTCCGGAACAACTTAATGTCTTCTAACAAATAAAGAAAGGTCAAGCAATTGTCTACATAAAATGACTCCCGGAGAACTTCCACTGTTTTGCTTAATTTTTCCGGTTGATTGTCCAAATGATGAAGGATGGTAGCAGGCAACAAAAATAGACTGCTGTTTACTCCAAACACAACTGGTCGGTGTTAGAAAACTTTTATCTTTTGACAAATGGTTGGAATTCAGTTTGGCCCACACGATGAAACCTATATATTTAAAAAGCCCATGACCTGAGGAGCATGAACACATAAGAATTTTTGAAAAAAAAGTTGCGGAACACAGTCATTTGTTTCTAGCAATTACTGCAATTTTTAAACATGGGCAATAAATGACTTGTAATTGCATAACTTACTGCCAGATTCCGTGTTCCAGTTAACTCGATGAGCCTTTTTCGATTCCATTTTGGCTTGAACAGAAGAAGAAGTAAAAGAAATTGCACTGTCACACATTTTAATTAATTGAAAACAATGACTAATTTGAGGGATTGTTTTCATAGTTTCAATATAACCTAAATTAACCTAATATTATGAGGGCACGGTATTTTTAACCAAAATACCTTCCCTACTACTTAATATGTTCTTACTGAAAACTTCTGATTAAAAAAGACGAGAAATCTGACACTTGTCAAAATCGACAAAAAACGACTTTTATTTCAATTCTACTTTGACAAAACTTACAATGACTTAGATACAAAAAAAGACGCTACTTCATTCAGACGCTAACGCAACTCATACATAAACAAATAATTTAATTACCGGGACAATCCTTACATCCTCCCACATAAAATTAATTTTACAACACATTGAGAAATCGCACAACCTTTCTCATTTCTCTACAACATCAAGTCCTCACGGGGTTGACTCCATCTATTGGTGGTGACGGGTTAAGAGTTTCCGACTCCTTTGTATAATCTAAAATTTTAAAGTCGGTAGTGGACGCGGAATAGATTCCATCTTTTTGGCAACGAATCTACGACACTTAACGCACTTGGAAATGATGGATCAAATAGATTTTCTTCCTTTTAGGACCCAATACTTCTCCCTCAGCTCGGACATTAGACCTTGTGTGCTACAGTGGTACATCTTCAAATGCTCCTCCAATACAAGAGCACAAACTACCGGTTGAGCACTAGGTAACACTATAAGACTTCTAAAATCTTTTGAATCATTTCTTTGCTTAATTTTTGTTTTAATTCGCAGGAGTCTATCATTATCCTTAAACATTGGAAGTCCACTAACTTCAGTCACTCCATCACCAAAACATTGAACTTGGACAACCTTTAACAAACATTTTTCACCGTCATCCAATTCAGCAAAACTCAACGGACTAGTCACACGTTTATTTTTTATAGTAAGTGTATTCCATTTGAATCTCCGAATCCAACCAACCATTTTAACCAAACATGAATACTTTGAAAAATAATTCCATAAATTGATTAGATTCATTTTGTTTTTGCACAGGTGTGATGACACGACAGATTTTCTTTTCTCTTGGACTACTTCTTCTTCATCAATTACCACTTCTGCACCTGGCCATTCCTCTCTAGACATTTTCAACCATTCCGATTCTTCCCACCGTTTGGACTCAACGAGGACCTTAATACTACAACCTCTGGAAGGAAAATCTGCAGGGTTTATTTTACCAGATACATGTCTTCAGGAATTAGGGTTAGTAAGTGACCTTATCTCCTTAACACAATTACCAACGAAAGTAGCCCATAAATCTTCTCATTTTATCCAGGTCAGCACGGTCGTGAAATCACTCCAGTCATACATAAACAATTAATTTAATTACGGTGACGACAACCATTACACCTAACCTAACCTAACAATTGTGCACGGCGATGCAACCCATCCTAAATTAAATAGAAACGAGTGGCGGGCTTTTCTTGTGACTAATTTGAGTGATTGTTTCTATAGTTTTAATATAACTTAACCTAACCTAACCTAACCCAACAACTGTGCACGGCGATGCAATCCATCTTAAATTAAGTAGAAACAAGTGGCGGGCCTTTCTTGAACAACTTGAGCAACGTAATCATCAACAAAAATTAGTTGTTTGAAAAACTAGTTACACAAGTAAAAACTGAAATTTGTAAGGTCTTTAAAGTCCACTCTATTTAGTGCTTAGTTCGCAATGAGCTCGAGAAGTGGAAAAGATGAACATTTACCAGAGGAAGTGTTTGAAGCGGCCCAAAATGCGGTGTCACAGTTAATCCCAAAGATAGTATAAAATTGCTTTTAACGAATTCAAAGGATGGTGTATTACTAACAAAATTGAAAAAGTCCTTAAAGCGGTATTGCTAGCATACTTTGAGCATGAAATTAAAAAGTATAACCTTCAACTTTATAATTTTATATTCTATGTTAAAGAGAATCCTGAATGTCAAGGACATTGTAAACATCACACAATTTGCAAAGCTAAAATTGTATTAAAAAAATTAATGAGTAATAAGAAGCACCTGACAATCGACTTTTGCTAAAAAAGATAATTTTGATTAATATAAATCCATCGATTAAACTAATTTTGAACAATTTTTTAGGTCATTTTAATAATTAGTGTTTGTGGTGTTTTGCGAAGAAGAGTTGCTAAAAATCGCGATTGATGATATAGAAGACAAGGATTCAATTGTTATTAGAAAAATTCCCAATTTCAAAATCCATATTCAGAGATGTTTCGTGATTTGAATTCCAGATCAAAGGAAGCTATATCGTAAAATACCGTACTTACATCACGCAGTTACTACGAGGATGTATTGATATCTAGTTAGCCTAGACCAGCTCCTTGCATAAACAAAATATTGCGTTACCATAGCAACGAACAATAACTTATTAGAAGTGTCAGTGTAAAGTTTGACGTCAAAAGTAAACCAGAGTCACGCAATAAATTAAATGAAAAAGATGTCCACCGAAATTGTGAAAATCGAAAAATTGGAGTATCGAGCCATCATCAAGTACCTATATTTAAAAGGGTTAAGAGGTAAGCAGATTTACGAAGATATGCTTAATACCCTTGGTGATCAATGTCCTTCGTATGCGACCGTCAAAATTGGAATGCAAGCTTCAAAAGAGGTAAATTTTTCATTGAAGATGATGACCGATCGGGAAGGCCAGTTTCTATGTCAGTCCCCGAAAATATCGATGCAGTTCATGACATGATTTTATCAGACCGTCGAATTGGGCTAAAACGGATAGACTTCTTAAACCGAATTGTTACTATGGATGAGACTTGGGTACATTTCTACGATCCAGAAACAAAGCAACAATCGATGGAATGGCGACACTATGGTTCTCCAAGACCTAAGAAGTTTCGTGTCCAAAAATCTGCTGGAAAAGTTCTTGCTTCAGTTTTTTGGGATTGCCATGGAGTAATCATGATTGATTTTTTGGATAAGGGTAGAACAATAACTGGAGATTACTATTCGACATTACTGACCACTCTACGGAAAAATATTAAAGAGAAAAGACGCGGAAAGCTATCCAAAGGTGTTTTGTTTTGCAGGACAACGCCCCTGCACACAAATCTCATGTTGCCATGCAAAAATTCGTGATTTAGGGTTTGAATTACTAGAACACCCCCCTTATTCACCCGATTTGGCTTTGTCCGACTATCACCTCTTTCCTCAACTGAAAAAAAGTTTAAAAGGTCGTACATTTTCTTCCAACAAGGAGGTAATAGAAGCTGTAGAGGTCTGGTTTGCAGAGCAAGAAGAAACATTTTTTTGAAAGGTCTAGAGACGTTGCAGGTTTGTTGTAATAAATGTATCCAATTAAGAGGAGAATATGTTGAGTAATAAAATATTTTGACATTGAAATTTTGTTTGGTTCTAGGCTAAGAATTTTTTAATATATCCTCGTATTAGTCGAATATTTATTGTGAAGTATGTAAGAAAAAATTGTGTAAACCAAGTAGTTGGGCATCAACAAAATAAAGAATTTTCCAAAAAGAAATAGTAACTTATCTGAATTTGCTTCATCTGGAAACCTTATACAGGACACTGCTTTAGGCGCTCTTCTGCAACTCATTTAACCGACACAGGTGCCAATATTACCACCATCAAAAAGACATAGAGGATGGCGATTTAGTACGGTGGCGGAGTCATACATTGAAGATTCTATACAAAATAAAAGTTCAATCTCTAATAAATTGTTACCATCTCCAGCAAGAGTAAAGCTCAAAGCTTGTTTGCGACGTCATCTTTCCCCCTTCCCCTACATATTAATTACAATGTCTCTTAATTTGTTGAATTTTTTTGTGTTTTCTGATTTTCTATTATAGAATATTAAAATTGATTTGCAATGAAGTGAGTTCTGTGAAAACATTGTTTTAGTGAGCTTAAGAAACTGTAGTGTGCAACGCGTGGAAAAATACTAATTTCACACTTATACTCAAAATTTTAATTAATTATTTGTGTTCCTGTGTTAAACAGCCTAAATGCATCAAAGCATTAAAAAATGTTCTTCTCGGTTGCATATAACTCTAACCTAACTAAACGTAATTAATTGTTCGAACAACAAGTGTTGCGACACTTAGGTGACGACTCGTGATAACGATCACGTACGTAAATGCATTCGAACAGTAAGTGTTACGACACGTAGATGTCGACTCGTATTACTGATCACGTACCTAAATGCATTTGCATTAAGTAACTTCGTCGACAAATGTGTAGAAGCAGTTGCTAGTTATTAAATTGCAAAATAAGTTTCTAAAAATCATTCCAAAAAAAATTACAAGCAGAAGAAAAGTAATCAATTAACTTGTGAAACCGTAAATATTTAATTTTTGATAAAAATTAACAAATATAACTGAGATCTAAAGTTTACATAAACAAATCCTTTTAGGAAAGTATAAGCCAGGAAAAACTCACAATTAAAAATGAAAGAGAATATTTAAGAAGCTTCTGACAAGAGAGTATGTATTTAAAAAGAAAATTTTCATTAAAAAGAGTTTTCTTTAAAGTTAACATTTTAATCAATAAACCAACAAAGTTTAAATAAATTTTTTTGTTAATTTATTAAAAATATATTTTTAAATAAAAATTTAACTTCAAACGCACTCGTTTTGTTTAATGGTGCTTAATTACACTGACAATGTAAAAATCAAAATATTAATTATTGGAAAGATTAATGTATCACATAAATGTTAAAATACTTAAATTATTTATATGTAGATAAAGCTTAACAAATAATTATACTTCCACTGATTTTTTCTCGAATATTAGAGTATAACCCAAATTTAGTCAGTAAAATACAAACCTTTTGTGCAATTCTAAGTGAGAATTTAACTTCAATATTTTCAAAGACATTGGTATTTTCTCATAGTATTTTCTAATCAATTATCACGGTGTCTATTTCCAAAATAAATATTTTGACATTTTCTAGTTTTCCTATTCATCTGTCCTGCGGAATTACGCTCGAGGTTTGTATTTAACCAAGTAAATTTGTTTTGTTGAAATGTAGGGTTTTTTATAATTGGCCGTTTTTCTTGTGAAATTTTTAGACGACAGATTTTCATTAAACAACTTAAATTTACTGGGTGTAATTCAAAGCCCTTGTGCCATTATTATGAGTAAATAATACTTTTGTGACAAGTCTGTAGGTGTACACAATAGACAAATGCCTTACTCCCAAAAAAACATCCCATTTTTTATTATTTTACATACAGAAGAAAAAATTCTATAGATTTGTTGAGTGCTATATTATTTAATACCGACGCGTCGTTCAATTTAAATAGTATATTATTTTACACGGCGAAAAAGTAAACTTTTTATGGCGCGCTCGAGTTTACCATTCGAACAAAATGACACTGTTAATAGAGGGCCCGTCATGAAATATAACTTTTCCCTTAGATAATTTCTTTTTCAAACAACTCTAAATTACTGCAAAAATTTTATTTTTGATTTAGCAATTTATTTTTAATTTGTTAGAACCAGTTGTTACAGTTTGTTGGTATTAAGCACTAAATTAAATGGCAGTGTTGAAAACCAGCCCTGCAGCTCTGCTAGTCGAAGAAGGATTGTGGGTGTATTTGGTAATAAATAATACGTTAAAGGCTTTCACACTGTATAAAATATAATAAAAATAGCGCCTTATAACAAAAAGCTTAGTAAATACTCTAGAGCAACTAGAAACTCAAGACATAAATACGAGCCGTTAAATCGTAGACATATAATTTTTGTAAAACAAATAAACCAGTTATAGGGACATAACATATAAAATACTCAACAATTGGGTGTAGAAAGCTACACGATGCGAGGTATTTTAGGAATAATCAAATAGAACCGTTAAACTAAGTAACAACCGTTCTGTACGATACGCCACTGGTTGTGCGTGGTTGCTCAATACTTCAGTAATTAGTGGACATAAACAAAGAACTCACACAAAAATAAGTTCGTAAGGGTACTCGGCGATAAATCTAACAGAAAACTAAAAGCGAAATATCTTTCAAATCACATCAATCAAATATGAAACACAGAAATTATGTCGGTAAATTCAAAATACAGATACAACCGCGTTTTTAATAAAATTATAACGTATAGCGTGCACAATTTAAACTTATCTGAGTTTTGATGATCACGAAGAAGAGTAAGTCAGTTTGTATTCCAAAACGGATAAGTAGTAACAGAGACAGGTAGAAGATAGAAACAGAAAAAAGATGTTCTCGGTTGGATAGATAGATAAGTCTAAGCGTTGATTGAAATATTGGTTCATTTTCCAGATTTCCTCCTTTCAGTTTCCTGTACACTCGATTTGGTGGTTTCTCTCATGTCAAGCTTTGTAAGTGGAGCCCTAACAAAATTCCATCAGCACCTCAAATTCAGAAACTGTGGGATGATATCAATATTTAAAGAACAATCAGTAAATTGAGATTTTCTACTGAAACAGATACTACAAGATACTTAACTTCGCAATATCGAACTTCAGGAGCTTGGCTGAATTGCATTCTATAGGCAAATCGTGGAAGTGCATTTCAGATTGGTGTAGAATCCCTCGCTATCAAGATTTCAATAAAATCATACAAAAAGCATTATCTACTGCCAAGATTCCTTCAATATTAGAACCTAGTGGTATATTCCGCTCTGATGGAAAGAGGCCAGATGGCGTAAATCTTATTCCTTGGTGTGAGGGACAAAACTTAGTATGAAGTGCTACCTGTTCTAATACTTTAACCTCATCTAACATTTCAGCATCTGCCACAAATGTACAGCAAATTATAAGGCGAAAAGAAAGTTCACTAGATACAATGGTTTAGTTCAGCAAGGTCATCATTTCGTACCCCTGAGTGTCGATACCCTTGAGGTTTTTAGCCCGAAAGGTATCGAATTAATTAATGAACTAGCTTTCCTCTTTTCAGTTTCCTGTACACTCGATTTGGTGGTTTCTATCATGTCAAGCTCTGTAAGTGGAGCCTCATTAGCCCTAAAAAAATTCTACCAGCACCTCAAATTCAGAAACTGTGAGATGAGATGATCAATATTTCAAGAATAATCAGTGTAGTTTTTGTTTTGGACCAAATTTGAAAAACACCCGGTTTTTTTTTTATTTGAAGATATAACAGGATGCGGTTTACGGCATTTAAATTTTCTCACAATTCGAGCTCGACACTCTCTAGTTACTTTTCCTGTAAAATGTAGGAAAGTGGCCAACCCCTCTCCTCCTCAGGGAATACTAAACTTACTCACCCTGTACATGTATGAACTCTAATTAATTTTTTTTACCAAAGTTACTTCATTAAACAAATAAATTCTGTAACGCATTTTGTTAATTAAAAATTTTAAAAACAAATTTTTATTCGTGGAAGCAAGAAAAAAGTCCAAAACAGTGGTTCTGAATCTTGCTGCATTGTATGTAATCATGACTCACTGCGATGCCTAAAGCTTCTGCTGCTAATACGCCCGACATTTATGTCACGGGGTATAATGAGATTGATCTTACTTATCTTATATTAACAAAACGAGTGACGATAATAAAGATAACGCAGATGTAGAACTAGAATAATCTATTGATGAAATACATGACATTCATAAAGATGACATGAAGTGTTGGTAAAAATAACAACTTCGATACCGCCTGCTGTAAGATCGCAAGAGGCTGTACGATGCCAAAAACACCGAGAATCACTCAACAGCTGTTTCGTCCTTTGGTACTTTTAAGGACTGAGAAAACTTGAGTCTAAGTTTACTATTGTACAAATGCTTGCTGTCGACTACATTCCCTATTAGAAAGCACATCATATTTGACCTGTGACATGTACTATCCTATAGTGTTAACGGAACACGTTTAAAAATGCATTTGTATTAAGGCAACTTTGTCGGCAACCCTATAATAATTAAAGGATCGACTTATGTATCTGCTGACACATTTGTCACCTAGTTGTCTAAATGCAAATGCATTTTCGGACGTGTTCGGTTAACACGAGACGACACTAGATGTCGCAACACTTCATGTTCTAATAAATTAAAGTTGTGAGTTGTGCTTGACAACATAACGGCAACTGTTTTTGGCCTTCTAACGAATTGTCCACATGACTTTGCCACCGCACTGGGCTTCCAACCGCCTAACCGTTTTAATTGCAGAATATCACCACCATTATCCGTAATATAACTAAAGTTCGTCAAAAGTAGTGTCCGGTAAATGTTGCTGGTTTCTTTAATTTCAAATACGTTGCAATTTTTTTTGGAAATGATGCAATTGTGTTATCCCCAAAAGGCTGTTTTGTAATTTTGTTATATCGAACTTGCATAAATAACCTGTTATTTTCAATGCTTCCACGCATATTTATATATTGTTTTAATATGTTTATCCATTCTGGATTAGAGACCATAAATGCTCGTAAATGGTGTGTATTCGAATCTGGAATTGAAACAGTGACTTTATCTTCCAGAAACTTTATGTCGCCAATGGTCATTTTAAAAGCTCGTCACTTCGACAAGCTCCGAAGTACCCAATATCAAAACCACCTGGAAATTGTATAATAAAATTATTTGTCACTTCGATAAATAATAAACTAAGGAACTTCTTCGGAATGTGTACCCGAAGGTTAGTATAAGTTTAGTTTTAGATTGCACACTTAAGTTAGGTTATTTTAAGTTTATTTATAAGTTCTTAGCTTTAAGTTGCACCCTTAAGTTAGGTTATTTTTAGTTTAGTTATAGGTTCTTTGGATACACATCCATTTCGAAAAGGTTCCAAACTACTTACTTTTTGTGGAAGAAAGTCTAAAGGTGCGTTTTTCAAAAACCTATTGATTTCAATTCTAGAAAACGTACTTGATTTTTTTGGTTTGTAACCCACATTTTCTTTTTTCATATATGCTATTAGTTTAGAAAATTTCGAGATATCTATATTTTCATTGATATCCAATGTTGTTCGTAACATTGAATATGTTGCCCATAATGTTGACGGCTTTTTGGATTTAGCCAGGTCGCTAAAATAGGCAAGCACAATATTTTCTGATGTCTTCTGCTGTACGTTTTTGGTAGCGCACCAATCTTTATAATCTCTGTAGACTTTTTGATAACGACTTTTACTTTTTTCCGGTAACAAATTTTGAACCGCTTTGTTGGTCACTTCCATTAATTCTGGAGGCGTGCCTAGCTAGCTCCATTTCACTCTCTAAACTTTGAGACATTTTTAGTTCTCGAATTTTATACACAATGATTAGTGAATTTCAAGGTAAACGGAATTTTTTGTTTTTCTAAGTGTACTTGATCAAAGCATTAGTTTTGTAACAAATTGATACTGATTGTGATTGATACTAATCAACTATACATTAATTTTAAATGTCGTTTAAATTTCTCTGTTGTTATTGTGTTAATAAATTTCCAACAAAGTAATTACCTAAATTACTGTAGAATGCAAGTAATATAACTGCTTTTTATCTTTAAAGAGTACTTATATTGTAGTTTCAGTTTATATTATTTCACTTCAAAAATGTAATTGTGAATAAAATAGTATACATACCTCGGTAGAAATTTCATTTCATCCTCGCGCTTCATCCGACCTCCAGGCTTTGCCTGTCGGTCGGATATAGTAAGCCCTCGGATGAATTAAAACATTTTTCACCTCGCATGTAATATACTATTATCACTTGTTTCAAAAATACTTATGAAATATGTCTAGCTTTTATTTTAGTTTAAAAATTATTATCTTAGGAACTGTCAATGTCAATGACAAAAGTGACACACGCCTGAACTCAGAATGCTTAAATGTATCTAAAACCCCAAAAATGTAGGTGGTATTTAAAAATATGATCGATGAAGTTTTTGCAAAAAGTAGAGTAACTAATAAATTAATTTGAATTTCGGAAATAGGCACTTTAAAAAAATTGACTTGTTTGAAGGTTTTTGTCGTAAACGATGTGGAACTTAGGTATATCCATTATTCCAGACTACATGTTCGCACTGCATACTTATGGGTGCTCAATTGTAAGATCAATTAACAACAAACTTATTTTAATTTCTTCACGTACTTACTTAAAAGTATGATTTTTTTAATTAAAATTATAAATTGATTTTCTTAATATGCCAAAACGTTTGGGTGGTTATGTTAAATTGCAAGCCGCTTATTTACACGTACCGAAAATTAACCTAATATAATTTTCAATTTTCCTCCACTTACTTCCTTAAAACGATCCGACGTTCAAAAACAATTAACAATATCCTACTTTTCAACATATCAGAAATTAATTGGATATCCTGTTCCCATTAGCGAAAACTTAATTGAAGTCGTTTGGGTAACTTATTAATTTCACTTTGATTACAGTCACGCGTATTTAAAAAAAAAGTTAATTTGAAGCGCAAAAATGAAACGAAATAAATTCACTTCACGGAACGAAATTGTTTTTAAAAAATAAGAAAAATGTAAATTCGTGTTTAAAATTGTGAATGTTTATAAAATATTCATCCGAAGAGCTTTACAGCATTGTTATATATTATACGGGGTATTATCACATTACCATAAAACACTTCACCATGAATTTATTCCGTAATCATTTTTTGCTGACGTAGTGTCTGTTATAAAACCAAGTGTTGTCGTTTTATTGTTGTTGCTAGTGTTTCACTTTTCTTTTCGTACAAAATATTAAATTTTACATACTGTTACATACATTCTAACTACTCTATGGTATTAATTATGTAGGTTAAAGCAAACCCTCGGTTTGTAAAAAATGCGTTTTACTTTAAAACAACGCTTCAAATTATGCTCATCTCTTGTACTTTGTGCCACTAAATTATTTTAAGGTCTTCATAAAATGCTTATGTGCATAATTTAAACATTTTTGTATGAATAATTTGCTTATTAAAAGATACATGCAAAAGTTATAATACCTTTTATTATTAACTTTTATAACCGTTTTAAAAGTGCTGTTTACTTTTAAACCGGATTGAACATATTTTACATTTTTTATATGGTATTAAAGAGGACTGTTCTTGAAGCTAGTACCGAAGTAAAAATTAACGAGTTTTTTTACAACTTAAAGATAACAATATTTTTGTTTGTATTGTTAACGTATCCTTTAAACAATCCAGAAAATCGGAATTAGAATAGACTATTGCTATGTTTTAAAATTGTAAAAGATTTGTCGTTTTAACATCAAATTGTAAATGAGCAATTAAACAAACAATAATCTCGTTCCACGTTGATTTTTGAAATGGTTTAAATGTTGTACATACAAATAAATAAATGCTATTTTGATAATGGTTATTTATGTATTAAAGCACTAAAGTGTGATATTTCAGACAAAAAAAATACGTGAGTCATAAAAAAGAACTTTAGTGCCGAGGTACAGAGTGGCCAACTAAGAATGAACGCCAGTCACAACTCGGTTACTATTGGTGCTACAACTTGCAGAAAAAAAATTAATATAACAGAGAAAATGCTGGAAATTATTTTTGAGTTGTAAAAATGACCGCCAGGTGGCACAATTCTCATAGCCAATCAGAAAATAGGATTTTTCTAAGAAATATTCACGTTATGCGATATTTCAAATAAAGCCATTCTGATTATCTAAAAATTTGCAATTTCTTTTGTTTGAGGTATTTTGCTCTACCTTAAGAAATAAAGTGGAGGGGGAAAGTCAAACATTACTTTTTTATTAAATACCGATAATTTACGTTTGAGCCAACGAAATTAAACGAGTAAGGTCTTGTTGTAAAGTTCTTTTTACTAAATCAATTGCAACTTTAGTTGAATCACATCAGCTAGGAGGCGCTATGTGACGTTGCAACAATTACTGCGCATTATCATAAAAAAATTTAAATGGGACGTTATATTTTCATTTATATGGTTTGATAGACAATAATATTTCCAAAAAGTTAGTGCAAACCGCAAATTTCTATTTTTTCTCTAACCGGAGATATTAATAAAACAAATAACATTAGCTTGACGGCTATGTCGTATTTTCAAAACCTGTAATGAAACAGCTTTCAAATCATAAATTATAATATTTTAGTGAAAATACTCGAAACGTTATGTCAAAAATTAAATTTGGAGTCTCTACAATGGCCACTGCCGTTCATACGGAGAAAATTGTCAATCTCTTCCCTTGAAATTATTATCCAAGTGAAGTTAGCCATAAATCCAGCCATAAAAATAAAACCAGTAACGCTATGTAAATATTATCTATAATCAGTTAAATGTTTATAACTACTAAAACAATAATTAATCAACACAAATAATTTTTATTTTAACATTTGCAAAGTAAACTTACCATTATCAAACTTTAAGAGTGTTCGCGTTGATTCATTATTATGCAAATTTAGTAATAAATAGTTTTAAAAATTTAAAAGAACATATCAAAAAATAAAAATAATGTCTTTTAAATCGAAAATATTTGAATTAAAGTTATGGCTACGCGCGACGTACTTAGAGTATGTTTGAGGGTGAATTTAAACATGTTCACGTAGATTAGTTTTTAAGCAAGTTCAGCCATAAATAATTTTTATAATTATAAACAACATATCAAAGAATAAATATGCTAATATTTTTTAAATTGAAAATATATAATTTCAAAATTATGGTTACGTCTGAGGGTGAATTTGAACGTGTTGGCGTGTACCAATTTTTAAGAAAATTTAGCAATAAATAGTTCTTATAATTATAAACAACATACTAAAGAATAAAAATGCTAATATTTTTTAAATCGAAAATATATGATTTCAAAGTTATGGCTACGTACGACATTCTTAGAGTATGTTCGAGGGTAAATTTGAACGTGTTGGCGTGAATCAATTTTAGAAATAAATAATTGAAATTAATTTTTATATATATATCTTCTTCTAACGATAATTCGCAGACCTTGATTTTTGTTGATTGTGAGGCTTATTGGCTTAAAATTGGGAACATCTTTGCCTTTGCCATGTGCCATTTCTATTTTTTAAGGTTACGTTACCGTAAGTTGATGAAGTCTAAATGTTCTTTAAATCCCACTTCTGATTTTGTAAATTTATTTAAAATATGTGTTTTTTTAAGTGGTAAAATAAAGCGACAATATTGAATTTAAAATTGAATAAAACTAGTTAATCTGAGTTACAACTTTCACTTACACAATATGTTTCCAAGTTTTTTAATTGCTAATAATTTTAGACGTGTTACATTAAAAATGTTGTATTCCATACATGCATCAACCAGTTATTAAATCAGTGTTTTAGTCAGTAATAAATTAAGTACCTAACAAAAAAACATCTTTGAATATTTTGAAGAATTGACGTAAATTCATAAAATTTTACTAAAGTTAGTTCAGTCGGCCAATACTACCGCAATATTTCAATATGAAATATATACTTTTTTGATTGAAACAAAATGTGATGTTGTATTTTAGAATGCAATAATATATTAGACGTATTAGACAATAATATATATTAAAGACATACGATCATCTGAAAGATGCAAAAACTTCATTCTGATGTAGTCAATAAACGTAAAAGTAGTAAGCAGACTAAATACAGACGCATATCATCTACATAACTAATGTTGCATAAATGTGACGTTTTCATACATGACCTGATCATTAATAAAGTTTTAAACAAATTAGTTGCTTTGGTTCAGTATGGTCTATCATCTTGACGAGTTTGGGTGTAATTTGCTAATATCGGCATTAACATCGAATGGGACGGGAAAGATAATCTTGATTAAGTTCAATACATTTTTTTCGTTTCAGTGTTAGCAAAAAATCTTTAAATGATTACGAAAATAATGAGAGATATGTTGAAATTTTTTTTTAAAAGAAATTTGTAGCCGCTTCAAAGCACCACCCGATAGCTACTGTCGGTGAGTAATAGTAGCAAAGATGCTTTAAAATAAAGGCGCGCCATCCTACAATTGTTGTGTTAGTCCCCAGTAGTAGAGTCTCAAGACACAAAAACAAACTGATAACTAAAAAACATATAAATTAACAATAGAGAGCTTGTTTTACCACTTGTGTCACAGACAAAAATACATAGCACATAGTACTCAAATCGGTCAACGTCGAATAACAAACTGACGTTTTGATAGTAAGTACCATAATTATTCTAACACGAATTTAATTCCAAACAAGTTACGTTGACTTCCTTAACTCTAGCTACTAAACGGTCAAAATTATTTAAACTAATATAAAATATGAGAGTAAACATAAATGAAACCATTTTGTACGAGAGGCCTTGCGATCACAAAGTCTATCACAAAAAGCGTTAATTATTAATTAAACTGATCGGTTTCTAAAAACACATGCAAGTACAATTATGGAAGTTTCAAAATTCTACCCTAAAAACATGAACTAAAAGTACTTAGCTGACAAATTGATTTATTTGAAGTGCGAGAACGAAAAGTGCTTCAAATAAATTTCCAATTGATACGGATGCAGACATAACAAACGCTTATTGATTGACTACTAGCTGATACAATTACGACGAACAGATTTCGAAGTGGTGTAATAAGATACAACGGTTTCTTTGTAAAGAAACCTTGATATACTAAGTGACATAGAAAGAAGAACACCCAGTAATAATGAATTTATTTGAACAATTTTTGGTATACTAGTGTATACGAATTAGATTAGTAAACGATCACAATTTGATAAAAATTAAACTGTTAACTTCTTCAAAAAACTTAATAATGTGTTGCTCCACCACGATGTCTTGTGCACTCATTAACACGTCTGGGCATACTTCTAATGAGGTGATCGATTTCTTCTTGAGGTATCTCATCCCATGCTATCTGTAACTGATGCTGCAAAGCCGCTAGAGTTTGTGCAGGGTGAGGTAAATTGAGTAATCTTCTTCCCATAATATCCCAGACGTGCTCGATGGGCGAAAGATCGGGAGATCTTGGTGGCCAAGGCAACAAAGCAATTTGATTGGCCTCAAAATGAGCCAAAGAAACCCTAGCAACATGAGGTCGTGCGTTGTCTTGTTGGAATGTGCTGTTGGGGATGGTCTGAACATAAGGTACAATATGGGGTCTACGACCTCCTGGATGTAGCGCGCAGCGGTCATGTTACCTCTAATGAAGACCAAAGGTGACCTACTTCCAATAGCAATAGCTCCCCATACCATAACTCCAACTGTGTGGTGCACATGCCTATTCACAGAAAATTGGGGATCTTGTCTTTCACCGCGCCGTCTTCTCACCCTTGCACGACCGTCATGCATACCCAAACAGAATCTGGATTCATCACTAAAGACAATTGAATTCCATTCTTGGTCCCAATTTGCCCGTTCTCTACACCACGCTAGACGATAACGTCGATGCTCTGGAGTCAGTGGTAGCACAAAAAGGGGACGGTATGAAAAGAGCCCAAAGGTTCTTATCCGTCTATAAACGGTTCGCATCCCAATCGGTCTTCCATGTTCTTCAAACCACTGGTCCGCAATCGCCCGTGTAGAAGAGAAGCGGTCCCGTAAAGCCAATAGTCTAAGACGGCGATCTTCGCGTTCTGTGGTTCTTCGACGACGTCCTGTACCTCTCGCTCTTCGTGTACGGCCCTCTTGGTTCCATGCCCGAACACAGACTGCCACAGTGTTTAAACTCCGTTGCGTTCTAGCGGCTATATCTCTCATAGACAAACCAGCCTCACGCAATCCCACAATTCTACCCCTATCAAACTCGCTTAATTGCCGAAAATTATGGCGTCTTCGCACTGGAGGCATTGTGATTGAATTAAAGAAGCTCTTTGAAATGCAATTTAAATCGCTTAAATGACAACTGTACTTACAAATGCTTAATTCATTGTTTTAGGGCTACTTAATCGTAAGTGTTTTTGAATGAGGTTAACAAAACAACCGCTAGGGCAATATGGCTGAAAACTGATCGTTTTTTATCTTAATATAAACAAATATATTCCAAAAAAAATTTACAAAATATTCATTATTACTGGGTGTTCTTCTTTCTATGTCACTTAGTTTTATAATTTTTTTTTTTTTTTTTTTTTTTTTTTTTTTTTTTTTTTTTTTTTTTTTTTTTTTTTTTTTTTTTTTTTTTTTTTTTTTTTTTTTTTTTTTTTTTTTTTTTTTTTTTTTTTTTTTTTTTTTTTTTTTTTTTTTTTTTTTTTTTTTTTTTTTTTTTTTTTTTTTTTTTTTTTTTTTTTTTTTTTTTTTTTTTTTTTTTTTTTTTTTTTTTTTTTTTTTTTTTTTTTTTTTTTTTTTTTTTTTTTTTTTTTTTTTTTTTTTTTTTTTTTTTTTTTTTTTTTTTTTTTTTTTTTTTTTTTTTTTTTTTTTTTTTTTTTTTTTTTTTTTTTTTTTTTTTTTTTTTTTTTTTTTTTTTTTTTTTTTTTTTTTTTTTTTTTTTTTTTTTTTTTTTTTTTTTTTTTTTTTTTTTTTTTTTTTTTTTTTTTTTTTTTTTTTTTTTTTTTTTTTTTTTTTTTTTTTTTTTTTTTTTTTTTTTTTTTTTTTTTTTTTTTTTTTTTTTTTTTTTTTTTTTTTTTTTTTTTTTTTTTTTTTTTTTTTTTTTTTTTTTTTTTTTTTTTTTTTTTTTTTTTTTTTTTTTTTTTTTTTTTTTTTTTTTTTTTTTTTTTTTTTTTTTTTTTTTTTTTTTTTTTTTTTTTTTTTTTTTTTTTTTTTTTTTTTTTTTTTTTTTTTATTTTTACGAAATGCAGTGAGCACGTTGTATTTATTGATGAACATATTTATTTATAATAATTTTTTTAAAAACATTTCTGAAAAGAGATATTTAATGCTTTACCAATCTAATATGGCGTCCATAAAAAAAAGCTGTATCTCATATTCTGAAAAAAAATTTTTTTGTTTTATTTTTTATAAATTAAAAAAAAAATTACTTGTAAAAATATTAAATCTTAATACAATGTTTTCTCACAAAGCTAGTGAAGTGTGTCAAAATGCAACACTTTGGTTTCCCGTGATTTCTTTAAAACCAAAACAATTAATAAACACTTATAGGAATGGTAATAGAATTCTGAGAAATTTGGACTCTATAATAGAAGGAATAGCCATACACATAGCACCAATTTAGGACACAGTGTATATAGATAAAAATTAAAATATTGTTAAAATTTAGATTCCAGTTTAAAATTAATAGATAGTTACAGAGTCGTTGTGTAAGTTGGTTGCAACTTAAAAAATTGTGACATCAGTGATAACGCAATTGCATACTTACAGTGGTTTTATTATACCTATCAAATCCTAATTTTATCAATTGTAAAATATAATTTCCTTTTCGTTTTAGTAATTCAAAAACGACAACTTTTATACAAAACAAAATTCATTGTGATGTTAACTCTAATTAGGAGTGTCTGTTACTGAAAGGTCTTTTAACAAAGCCACACTTAATCCTCTACTGAATTATTAATAATTTCAACCCTCATTTCTGTGGTTTACCTCACATTTGCAACAAGGTTAATAGAAAATTGTATTAAGTACAATTTTATTTTTACACTTCTTTATCGTTAAGACAGTAAACAATATTACTGGGGTAATTATTGTAGTCCTAAATTTAATGTTCGGTTCTAAGGTATAATCTTTAGAGTTTCACATTAAGGTACACATTTGTGTAGATGATAAAATGTTAATCAACTATAATAATTGCAATTACTTAACCTGTTGCTAAACTGATAACCTCTCCGTAAACAATTGTATAATTACGGTTTCCATTGTACAATTATTATGGAGTGCTTAAAAAACTTTGAACAGGTAAGTACGAGTGGGTTTTGTCCGTCACAGAAATGTGATGCTGTAAAAATAGATAGTCTATGTTTCGACCAAAGTTTCCTTTGTTTTAGAGCTTTAAGTTAATTTTGTAATTACAACAAATATTTTAAATTAAATTAATAGAAAATAAATATTGAAACATTAAGTAATCTCACGCACATGATAAGTATCATTTTTTATGAAAATTGAATGGAGTTTTGGTAATAATAAATCTGATCGATCTCATACTTTGCGGTTATAAGATGACGAGAGCTTGGTGAAAATTTTCATTATGATGTTATTGTTCGGACTTTGATAACATGAGTAAACTGAAGCTTGAAAATATGTTTTGTGCGTATAATAAATCTTTTTAAGTTAAGAGTTTCAGGTTGTGGCATACAATGCTGATTAAAATAACAAAATTTAATTTTGTTTGTTCATATTTTATTGAAAGTCTTACCAGCGAACAACAGGAAATATCTAGTAAAATAGATGAACTAAATACTCAACTAGAATGTCTGCAGCAGAAGCTAGAAAAGATAGAGGTTGAAAAAGCAGATTACATGCAGACAAACAATTACTGGAATACAATTTGGATAACTTGAAATAGTACACTCGTAGAAATAGCATTAGAATCTTTGGGGTACATAAAGTAGAATCAAAAATATACAAAATGTCGTGTTGTAAATTTTCAATACCCATATGTAATTGAATTTTGCTATGGATAACATATATATGCCGATGATATGGCAATTTCATTTCAACATTCAGATTTTTTCGAAATTGTAAATAAACTATTTGATGATTTGGGTATTATGGAAAATTATTTCAAAAAATGGAGGTTATGCCCCAATCTTAAAAAGACAGAGGTTTCTTATTTTTATTTAAGTAATAGAGAAAAAGTAGAAAACTTAATGTTATTTTTAATAATACAAAGTTAAACCATAATTTTAACCCAGTTTATCTGGGAGTAACATTAGATACGTTTTTAGTTTACAAAGATCATTTAGAAAAAGTTAAACAAAAAATAAACACAAGAAATAATGTCATTCAAAAATTAGCTGGAACAACTTGGGGAGCAGATGAAAAGACACTTCGTACAGGTGCATTGGCATTAGTTTATTCTACAGCAGAATATTGTGCTCCTGTCTGGTTGAATAGTTATCATACAAAAAAATAGATGCCCAGTTGAATTGCACTATGCGTATAATTAGTGGAACCATTAAATCTACCCTCTCGATTGGCTTCCTGTTCTTTGTAATATTACTCCATCAAACATTCGACGAAAAGCTGCGTTAAAACGAGAATGGGATAAATGCCAACTTAACAAAAAGTTGCCAATTTGGAATGACATTGACAACCCTCCTGCTAAAAGACTTAAATCTCAAAGTCCTATATGGTTGCAAGACTACTTAAGTACGGCTTTTTCTGAAGTTGAAGAGTGGAAAAATTATGGTCTGGAGTTGATGTTTTCAATAAACATTTCATTGATGATCCAACAATAGAAGTCCCGGGCTTTGATCAAAAAAGAAAAATTTGGTCAAAAGTAAATCGCATAAGAACAGGCCATTCAAAATGCAACTCTATGTTGTTCAAATGGGGTGCGATTTCTAATCCAAATTGTGACTGTGGAAACGAACCAGAGACCGTTACACATATTGTAGAGGATTAACAAAGTTTAAAGGAGGGTTTCCAAACATTCATAATTTAACGGATGAAGCAATATTATGGCTTACGAATCTGAAGGACATCTGAAGTTCAGCAATGTTTTGTATTCTTGTCTTGATTATCTGTTTTTCCATTATTTTGTTTTGCTATTTCTTTAACCTACTATTTTTTTTGTCATTGTCATGACTGGCGCTTGGACCGGTCCATTATATGTCGTCATGCAATGGCTGTGCTGTTATATTTTATGTTCTTATTTACCTTCTATAATGTTTACACACTTAATTAATATTATTACATGTGAATACTAGGGTGGGTAAGGGTTGGCATGTTTAGGTTTTAGTGGTTTTCCTAAACCTTGAAGTAAATGTTACCAATCCACTATTGCACACGGTTTCGTCACCACACTATACAGGTTTATACTGATCTTCTGGGGCACCATACATAACACTTACATCACAATACAATATTTGTATAATGTACCATACGAATAAATAAATAAATAAATTGATCGTTGTCATCGAACTGGTGTTAAAAACAACCTGATAAAACTAGACCTATGGGTAAAGTTTATTTCCTATCAGTTTCAAACTTCTGCATTTAATAAAAAAAATGCTCAAAGGTTCTAAAATTGTATTGCGTGAAGATTTAACGTATTCTAGGCAAAAAACTTCTTAGACAAGTGGTGAATAAATTTAAAAATGCTTACGATGGTAGAATATTTGTAAAATGCAACAAATAAAAAATATGTATACAAACAATAAACGACCTCTAAAGAATACAACGGACCTAAGAATCATGCATGAAGATATCGTATTTACCAAAAGTCAGTTTATGGAGCGTTAGGATAACAGTATCACATCTACTTTAGTGGTTTGGCCACATTATACTTTCAATTTTTTTGTTTTATTCTGTTACATAATAGATACTTACTGTAATTATTACTTTTTAATTTCAAATCAGTTATTGCGTTTTATTAATGAATAACTAATTAATTTTATATACAGTGTGTCCAAAATTCGATGCTCACCATTGGTATTTTGGAAACGGTAAGAGTTACAGGGTCGGTTAAATGGAACAATATGGAGGTATTTATCTTTACTCTTCAGACCTTCTCTTGTTTTTCCAAAGAAATGCGTTGCCTGACTAGATATTGCAAAAAAAGTGAAAATCGGCATTTTCTTTAAACTTGCGTAGAATCCACACTATTTATCCTATCAAAATATGTAAATATAAAAACAGACATTTAGATATTGAATAATATCGTTTAAAATATTTTTTGTTTGCATCAGTAGCGAAATATGACCCAAAGTTGCATTTTTTTAAATGGAAATGATAATTTATTTTTTATACAGTTGAATTACTTGATTTTTTTTTCCTTTTCAACGATATAAGGTTCGAGCTATTTATCTTGTGTACTTTAGAAGATATAAAGAAAAATCGTTTTTGAGATCTGTAGATGTATTTTAAAGCACATCACACTATCCATGATTGCAAATTTTTAAGAAACAAACAACTGCACATCAAATCTGTCAATAATATTGTTGTAGTATCGTGTCAGAACTTGTAGTACCCAAAAAAATGCGCGTCAATATACAACCTCTGACCTATAATCATTTTATACGGTTCTTTCTAAGATATTAGAAAAGATTATGGCTACAAATTATGTATCCTTTAAAAATTAATAACATCCTACCTGCCACGCAATCAGGTTTTAGAGAAAAATGTAGCTGCACAACTGCTTTAACTTTAGTTATGGATGACATTATATGCGCTACAGACTCGAATGAGTTAACTATCTTAATTCTATTAGACTTTTCTAAAGCCTTTGATAGAGTTGATCATGATCATGACAACACATATTTCGTGCTAATGGCTGATTATTTCACGATGATAGAACCCAATGCGTTAAAACTAAGCAACAAAATATCAAAAGGGTTACGATTACAACACATGGAGGCCTCAAGGATCCATATTGGGTCAGTAATACACCTGCCATCTACCATCTGTAATATATCATCGTAAATATCATATGTATGTTAATGACACTCAACTTTATTTATCCTTTTGCCATGAAATTGAAGACGCTATTTCACATTAATGAAAATCTTACACGACTATACAATTGGTCTGTAGATCATTCTTTAGAAATAAATTGTTTAAAATCGTTTTAATGTTGTTTGGTAGAGAAAAACAAAAATTAGTGTCAAATAAAATCTCTGTTAAGTTAAACGGTATTCACTTACGCCCACCGAGTTAATCAGTAATTCGTTTTTTTTTTTTTTTTTTTTTTTTTTTTTTTTTTTTTTTTTTTTTTTTTTTTTTTTTTTTTTTTTTTTTTTTTTTTTTTTTTTTTTTTTTTTTTTTTTTTTTTTTTTTTTTTTTTTTTTTTTTTTTTTTTTTTTTTTTTTTTTTTTTTTTTTTTTTTTTTTTTTTTTTTTTTTTTTTTTTTTTTTTTTTTTTTTTTTTTTTTTTTTTTTTTTTTTTTTTTTTTTTTTTTTTTTTTTTTTTTTTTTTTTTTTTTTTTTTTTTTTTTTTTTTTTTTTTTTTTTTTTTTTTTTTTTTTTTTTTTTTTTTTTTTTTTTTTTTTTTTTTTTTTTTTTTTTTTTTTAACCCTGCATCAGTCGCGTGTTATTTTCTTACAAGATTAGTCGCGTGGGGTACAAATAAATTTCATTGTATAATTATAGTTTATTATATTGTTTCTAACAAAATGTGCAAAATAAACACAATACAACATAAAATAATGTTTTTTAAGTAATCGTTACTCTTGACTGAAAGAAATTATTTAAATTAGTTATCACAACCTAAACAGATTTCTTTCAAATGTTCATTGCACGCCCACTTTGAACACTTGCTACAAAACTTTCTTGATTTTTTATCTCGTGATCGAGGACAGTAGAAACAACGACCAGTTGACGTTGTTGGACGTGGTGTGTCATTAATTGGTACTTCTCCAACTAAAACCAAAGCTCTACGACGGAGTTCTTTTTGGGATTTGTGGTATGGTTGATCTTCGGGTAATTTGGGGTTTTATCATTTCCCATACAAAATTTTCTATAAACTGTACCCTGCTAATTTGTTTTTTTTTCATTTGGTTTTATGTTTTTAAAAATGCAATGTGCGTTTATTGCTGCTACATTCATCAAATTATAAAATATAACCATCGGCCAACGTCGAGTGTTCCTAGCCACGTTATTTTTTGAATAAGTTGATCAACTAAATCAACACCAATTTTCGTCTGATTGTAGAACGTGACAATCTCTGGCTTTCGCTTATCCGAAGAAGTGTCTATAGCTTTGTCAAAATGCATGCTTGATAAAAGTAGTACAGCTTTATTTTTGTGAGAGCAGTACGACACAAGTGTCATGTTCTCTTGGAAACCAAACAATGACGAATATAGACCTCTACCTTTACAAGGCAGAAATTCTTTTGGAATTTCTTTTTTTTTTTACAGTTCCAACGTAGGTGATTTTTTTTTCTAAGAGTTCATTGATCAAAGGCACACTGGTAAACCAATTATCACCCGTAACGTTTCGGTTAGTACCTTGTATCGGTTCAACAATCCTCAATACAATGTCCTTAGTTTTATTTGATTGTTCGTACGGACCTGGTGGTTGTGTTCCAACGTATGTCTCTAAGTTTAGAGTGTAACCAGAATTAGCATCCACTAAAGCAAACGTTTTGATCCCGTATTTTGTAGGTTTGTTCGGTATATATTGTCTAAATGAGCAACGCCCTCTAAATGCAGGTAGTTGCTCATCAACGGTTAGAAACTCGCTAGGACTATAATATTTTTTAAAATTATTTACCATTAGCTCAAAAATCTCTCGAATAGCAGCAAGTTTGTCAAGTTCACGACGAATAGAACGATCTCGGAAGTCGTCAAATCGCAAACATCGTAGTAAAAAACGAAACCTTGATTCGCTCATTGACAAATAGCATGATTCAAGTCCGTTTCCTTTGAATTGTCCCAAAGTTTATGGACATTTTTTCGTGAACTTCGAAAAGCTCCAATGAGATATAATAGCCCAAGGAAAGCTCTTATTTCTATTTCGTCAGTCATTCTTGCATCACGTTGTCTGGTAAAGTTTTGTTTTACGTTTTCGATGTATAAGTTTGTACAAAAGTTAAAATTTTATTATTGATTCGTCTAAGTAAAGATTTATTGCTTCAATTTCAGAAGTTATGTTACGGGCTGCTCCCAAATTTCCTGGTTTTTGGGTAATTATATTTCTAGCGCGTTCGTACATTACTAGGAAACGATGCTTTTTTCCATTTTGTATCAGAGTCTTTACCACAAAAGTGATCAACAGGAGTTTCATATTTTGTCTCATCTTCGCTCCCTTCCTCTTCTGTATTTGAATTATGGTCACTTTGGATAACAATATCTTCTTCCTCTGTATCACTATCATCGTTCACATCTGAATTGAACTCAAAATTGTCTTGTTCTAATTCTTCGTACCACTTCATCCATACATTCGGATCTCTGCTAGTTTCAAACTTTTGTTTTTGGTGCAGACATATTGCCTGTACGAGGAAAGACGAAGTAAAATAAGTAAAATAATTTTCAAAGAAGGTAGTAATTATTATTACTTACTACTTTAATTGCTTATAGCTTAAATTACGAATAAAAATTTAGTTTATTTGTTATCTAAACGTAGTTAATCGCGTGGGGTGATTTTGTATCCCACTTCACTTTTAGTAATATAACGAACACAACAACGATTTGGGAAACGTTAAAACACTGTAGACAGGTTAATACAGATGTCACTGAGAGGTATAGAAAGCGGAGTCTGCGCAACATATGCACGCGATGGGGTATGTGTATGCAAAGTGGCGCGGGGTACATATGTACCCCGCGCGATTAACGGAGGGTTAAACTTTTTCAGTTGAGAAAGAAGTGATAGTCGGACGGAGCCAAATCGGGTGAATTAGGAGGGTGTTCTAATAATTCAAACTCTAAATCACGAATTTTTGCATGGCAACATGAGATTTGTGTGCAGGGGCGTTGTCCTGCAAAAACAAAACACCTTTGGATAGCTTTCCGCGTCTTTTTCTCTTTAATATTTTCCCGTAGAGTGGTCAGTAATGTCGAATAGTAATCTCCAGTTATTGTTCTACCCTTATCAAAAAAAAAAAAAAAATCAATCATGATTACTCCGTGGCAATCCCAAAAACTGAAGCGAGAACTTTTCCAGCAGATTTTTGGACAAGAAACTTTCTTAGGTCTTGGAGAACCAGAGTGTCGCCATTCCATTGATTGTTGCTTTGTTTCTGGATCGTAGAAATGTACCCAAGTTTCATCCATAATAACAATTTGGTTTAAGAAGTTTACATCGTTTTCAAATCGAGCACAGATCGAACGCGATGCTTCTACCCTTGCACGCTTTGGTCAACATTCAAACATTTGGGGATCCATTTTGCAGCAATTTTTCTCATGTCCAAATTGACGTGAACCATATGATGAACGCGTTCGTATGAAATATTCAGTGCTTCAGATATCCGTTTTGGCCCAATTCGACGGTCTGATAAAATCATATCGTGAACATCGATATTTTCGGGGACTAACACGAAACTGGCCTTCCCGATCGGTCATCATCTTCAATGGAAAATTTACCTTTTTTGAAGCTTGTATTCTAATTTTTTGACGGTCGCATACGAAGGACATTGATCACCAAGGGTATTAAGCACATCTTCGTAAATCTGCTTAATTTTGTTTTCGATGCTCATATTTTCTATATTATTTGTATTACATTTACATATTGTGGTTTCCATGGAAGAACAGTATGATGCATTTGATGTATCTAACTGAATGGTAACCGTTGTTCATATGTATTTCTTGTATGTGTATCAATAAATGACTATTATTATTATTATCATTAAATAGAGACAATGCAGGCGATGATCTTTAGATCACCGAAGCCATTAATGTTCGATAAAAATATTTCGATAAATTTTGGAAAATTTAAGTCAAGTGTCGACATCTTTTTAAAACTTCCGGGTTTGTTAAAAAGGATGAAGAAACGAAAATTGCAATATTTTTGAACATTGCAGGTGAAGAAGCGCAAAATGTGTCCCAAACGTTAAATTAACCGCCAAGCAACGCTAAGCGTTGAAGGAAGTTATTGAATCGTTTTGAAAATTACTGCAAACTGCAATTTCTCGTCTTTAGAAGATTCTCTGATACTGGAACGTGGGAATTTCAAAAATTTATTAAGAATGTCTGATTTGACCCTTACTACAGCAGAAAATCATTACAGAGGAGCAAAAGCTAGTAAACGTAAGTCAAAAGTTTATCGATAGAAAAGAAGCTGATGTACTAAAGTTAAAAGAAGCGAAGCAATTAAGAAGACTTTCAAACGAAGCGTGAGTATCGCAGAAAATTTATAAAATAATTTCCGAGAACTCGTTTACAATTGTTTAAAATGTGGCACTAGACACTGTAAAATGCAGTGCCCAGCATTCGGTAAAATTTGTAACAATTGTAAAAATCTAACCATATTGTTGGGGGTTGCGAGTTTAAAAATAACACTAAAACAAAACGATTTTTCTAAAATAAAATAAATTTGTTAATAATTTATGTCTGGATGAGAAAAATATTTTTGTTAATGTTGTTAAACTAAATGAATTTAAATTTTGAAATTGTGATGCAAAAACGTGGACCGTTGATGTAAGTATAAATAATATATGCTTTAAACTTGATACTGGTGCAAATAGTAATTGTTTACTCTCAAAAAATTTATAAAGACTTAAATTTATCTTTCAAAAACATTGATGATAACAATAGCAATTTATGTATATTTACATACGACAATAAGAAATTAAAAATATTTGGATGTGTAATATTAAATTGTATTGTTCAAGGCATATGTTGTGACAAGCAAAGTCAGCATGCTACGCATGAACAATAATTGTTCTCAGCACTTACATTGACATTCATCAATTGTCTAATGAATATGAATGCAAAGTAAATGGAATTCGTAAAATGAATCAAGAGTATGTGTACGCTTGCACCAGTCATAACATATTATAAAGAGAATATTAAATTTGTGGGTCCTTGACGTAATCAGCATGCCTATTCTTGGTTTAAAAGTTTGCATAAAATTAAATTTAATAAAACTAAATGACAATATGGTGGCAAATGAATTAAATTTTGATAAAAAAGTAGACTTGGTTAATAAACTTGAATCAATTTTTACTGGTACTGGTAAAATTTCGTACGAGTATAAGATTGTTCTTAATAAAAATGCTAAACCAGTAGTAAGTGGTTGCAGGAGCGTTCCAGATACAATCAAACTAAAATTGAAAGACATAATTAAATGATCTAGTTAAAATGAAAATGTTTAAGAATGCAAGAAAAAATGATGTCCCTATTAGCATCATTTGTGCGGGAAATTTCCAAAATAAAAAAAAAGAAGTAAATTATAATTTTTTACTCTTCTTTGTGCGTAAAAATTTGGTTGGCACTATCTTCTTGTTTTCCGCAATTTTCTCTTCTCAATAATAAATATATATGAACTGAAAACTACTGAAAATAATTATGGAACAGCACAAACGTTCCGTTTGTTGTTCTGGATTGTGGAAATCATAAAGTTTGTTGCTTTCGGTTTTGTTGTTCAGGTGTGTACGAAGCTTTACAACTTAAGCAACAATTTTTTGGCGAATAAAGATTAGTTTGTGATGTAATATTAGAAACACAAATTTATATCATATCAAATTTATGACAACTTAAAACCAAGAACGTGTATGTTATTGCTAAGAAATTATTAAGAAAAAGCGCAATTGCAGTGTAAATATTTATAATTAGATATTTTCGAAAGTTTATAAGTCCTCTATTGTAATCTTAATACTTAAAAGAAAATCCTGTCCATTAGCATTATAAGGAAATGGCTTTTACTTTATGAATAAGTTTCAATAACAATAGAATATCCTTGCTTGTTTAATTTACTTCCTTTGAGTCATATTGCTCTAAGGGTTGTTACATTGGTCATTAGAAGTATGTAATAAATAAACAATTACCTACTGTTTGAGAAGGGGTAGTGTGAACCAATAAATAAAGTAAGAAATGTAAATTCCATTTTAGTTTAAAATTTCAAGTGTTGTGAAAATCTCGGTGCTGATTTGAAAGCGCGGATTGTTTCGGAATTAGCGGCGGCCGTAGCGTGCGTGAAATTTCACGTATGTTAGATATACCAAAAAGCACCGTAGGGCATTACCGAGTAAAATGGAATCTTGAACACACTTTGGAAAGAGCCATCGGAAGTGGTAGACCTAAAGTATCTACACGTGCTCAAGATCTCGAGTTGTTTCATTACGTAACAGAACAACCATTTGCTACATACTCAGGGCTATAGCAGATACACATTTTCCCGGATGCCGTATAACTGCACAAAAAGATTAAAGGAGATGGGAATAAAGAAGTATAATGCTGCTGCGAAAGAAGTTCTCAGTGACGAAAATATGAGACGTCGTCTGGAATTTGCAAGGCGATATGTGAACGAACCTTTGGAATTTTGGAATCGAGTGATTTTTAGCGACGAAAAACGTTCAATAGCCGCAACGATGGACCACTAAAAGTTTTTAGAATGGAAGGAACTCGTTACGAAAATAATCACATATGTCCTAAAAAACGAAGTGGTTATTTTTCTGTGAATGTGTGGGGTTGGGTTAGCGCGCGGGGTCCAGGACTTTGTTGGGCTATCGATGGAGTATGAAGTAAAATTTAATAAAGACAAGTTACAGTACAAAGTAACAAAAGTAAAATATCTGAGTCAGGTATTTTCTGGTGGTGGCGTTCAACCTGATAGTGAATACACCAAGCAATTTTAGATGTAAAATGATTCTAAAAATAAAAAGAGTTGTGTAAAAGTTTTAAGAATGATTAAATATTTAACTAAGTACTTTACCTAATGTTACGGATATTACGTTACGTTACAAAATTTAATAAAAAATAATGTTCAATGGAAAGTTTAACCGAAACCGAAACCCGTTACGCTCAAATAGAAAAATAATTTTAGCAATTTGTTTTAGTCTTAACAAATTTCAGCATTATGTTTATGGACGTAAAGTAATAAGTAGTTAAGAGTGATTATAAACATTTAGTAGAAATTAGTAAGAAAGACATTTGCAAAGTTAGTAACCGGTTGCAGAGAGTAAAATTAAAACTTTTAAAATACAATTTTGGTGTACAGTATTTTTATACATTGCTGATTTATTATCTAGATTATTCGCTAAGACAGATGTGATAGATGATACTGACATGAATGATTTTGTGCACAGTGTACAAATAACGTTGCCAGTATCTGACAAAATGCTTAATAAATAAAAAATGCAACGTTAGCAGATTTAATCCTTAACAAAGTAAAAGAATTTTGTTTAAATGGTTGGCCTAATAATATAAAGATCATAAATGAATCTCAAGTAAAATTTTATCATAAAATAAAAAAATGATTTACATGTTGGCAATAATATAATATTTTTTAAATAATAAATTAGTAGTACCTAGTACTTTAAAGTCTTTAATATTAGAAAAGCTACATACATGTCATTTTGGTATTGAAAAATCAAAATTCCCATATTTTTTTGGTAACAAACTAACTACTACCAACACAAATCTTTATAACAAATTCCCAAACTTACATAAATATAACATTTCCTTCCCTCCTAAGGAGGTCTTCTTATTCGAGAAGATCGCCTTAACACATTTTCACTTTCAATTAGAAGTGGATTACTCACAATATTTTCGGTAGGTAAATCATTTTCCGGTTTATCCAAATTTGTCAGAGTACGTTCAGCGGTATTTTCCGGTACTGTAACAGTAAATTACAAAGTTTCTTGTTGTGGTCGTCAGCGCTACTATTCATTGATCGTAAAGATTTCTTTAATGTTTGGACATATCTCTCCGTCAAAACATTCGTTGCTGGATGGAAGGGAGCAGTCAACTTGTGCGTGATTCCATTCAATTTCAGGAAATTTCGAAATTTGTAGGAAGTAAACTGCGTTCCATTATCCGTAACGCACGTGATTAAAATTCCAAAACAAGAAAAAAATTTCCAACACAAATCAATTGTTGTTTGTGTATTCATGTTTTGAACATAATGTATTTCTGGCCAGTGAAAAAAAAACATCGACTAAAATAAAGTAGTATCCCCCGTTAAAAGGTCCTGCGTAGTCCATATGCACTCTTTCAAACGGATTTGAAAGTACTTCCCATGGATGTGAATAATAACTTTGGGTCTATTACTACGTTGTTTGTTACAATCATAACAATTTTGGACAAATTTACTATGTGAGAATCGATGTTCGGCCACCAATAGTAACTTCTGGCTAACCCCTTCATCTTCACTATCCTAAAATGAGCAACATGTAACTCTTCCAGTAACCTTTTTCGTAGTGTAACTGGTACAACAACTCTTTGACCACGCATTATGCATCCACTTTGCAATGAGAATTCCTCCTGATTGATGTTGAACCGTAAACTAGGTAGCACTGTTTTTGCCGGTTTTTAATCCGTTCAATAAGTTGATTAAAGTCTTATCTGATTCGGTTTCTTTGGCTAACAACTTCACATTAACCGGTAAACATTCTATTTGATTCAGTTCAAAAATATCTGGTTCGTCAAAATTGTGTAAATCCTCAGAACTTTGTGGAAGTCTGGACATCGCATCGGCATTGCCATGTAGTTCTGTATTTCTGTAAACAATGTCGTATGTAAAAGCTTGCAAAAACATCGCATAATGCTGCATTCTTGTAGCACTTAAAATGGGTAAACTTTTAGTTGGAGAAAAAATCTGAACCAATGGTTTGTGATCAGTAATTAATTTAAACCTTCTACCACACAAATATTGGTAGAATTTCTTCACACCATATACCAAGCTGTAAGCCTCTTTGTCAATTTCTGAGTACTTTCTTTGAGTTTCTGTTAAACTTTGAGAGGCAAATTGTAATGGTTTTTCCGAACCATCTGGTAAAATGTGTGATAATACAGCACCCACTGCATAAGGTAAGGCGTCTGTAGCTAACACTAGCGGTAATTTTGGATTAAAAGGACAAAAGAACTCGATTTGATTCAATTTCGCGTTTAGCACAGCAAAAGCTCTGGCATTCCTCTGTCCAAGTAAATTGAACATTGTTTTTAAGTAGTTGATTCAAAGGGTGTTACAGTATATTTTAAGTTAAACGGTATTGTTGATATATCATAACATTAGCGTATGTTGGGTTGCATAAACTTTTCCCTCGTTATTTTAAATTTCTAAACGGAAATTTGGCTCTTATCATAATTGGCCTTTTGATAAATTTTCTTCCACTTTTTGAGTTCCGTTTTGCATTTGAAATAAGAGTGCATGATGTTCCCATGTTAGTTATCACATTAATTTGGTTATTTATGGGTCATCTGTAATTATAAATAGAATTGACCTTAGCAATAATAATTTGTTTAGATTATGTACCAATTCTATATCTGGATTTACCAGGATTTTTGCACTTTAACTTCAAGCCACACACCATCTTGGTAGGTCCGATTTTCATTGCCAGTTTCAATCTAAGAAAGTTTCTTTAGGCTTTTAATTGTCCGTTTGTATTTGAGGACGTTTCTCTCTGAAGAAAAAAATAAAGTATATTGGTCCAACCATCAGCGATAAACAAAGTACGCACAACTTACTATCCTCTGAGCCACACATGGTCAGCTGCAAGTGGGACCCCCTTACGACAGTAACAGTTGGGCAAGCTTCCTCAGAACCCATACCAACATCAAGGAGGGCTCCGTTGTGGTTGCTCTGTGTAAGGTTTGGGCACTTAGTAATATTGTTTATATACACATTAAATCGGTAAAAGCTTACTGAGATCTTCGGATATAGTTAGTACCTAGTGGATAGCAAAGGCCAAATTACGTACCGCAGATGTTTTATGGTACATTCCGCTACCAAAATGATAATGACAATTACATAGTTAATTTAATTTACGGTGTATAATTAACTTGTGTATGAAACCGATTATTACTTTATTTATTTTAATTGCTCAACGCGCACGCCATTCTGCCTATGTACCACTATTTAAGGTTAAGATCCTTTTATTTTGGTCAAGGAGTACAGTGAGCAGAATTGGTGGCAATCGCGTCAAGGTTGTTTTTCAGTGGCGTCCGGAAATTTTTTGGGGAAGGGTTTATTTTTATTTTTTTTCTATTGGTATTTTATGTTTAGAAATGGTTAAACAAAGGGTTGAGGCCTCAATTACGTTATTTCTGTACCATGTTTAGTAGGTTAATGTATATTGACGTTTATTTGCTACCCTGCAAATCCATTCCCACGCAATTTAGTATAGTAGGTATACTTGCACAGTATTTGTTTACACAACTTATTATTATCATTATAAATATTATCATTTTGGTAGCGGAATGTACCATAAAACATCTGGGGTAATGTAATTTGGCCTTTGCTATCCTAACATCACCAGGTACTAACTTATATCGAAGATCTCAGTAAGCTTTACCGATTTAAGTGTATATAAACAATAATTACTAAGTGCCCAAGAGCCTTACACAGAGCAACCACAACGGAGCCCCTCGCTTGATGTTGGTATGGGTTCTGAGGAAGCTTGCCCAGCTGTTACAGTCGTAAGGGGTCCCACTTGCAGCTGACCATGTGTGGCTCAGAGGATAAGTAAGTTGTGCGTACTTGTTTATCGCTGATGGTTGGACCAATATACTTTATTTTTTTTCTTCAAGAGAGAAACGTCCTCAAATACAAACGGACAATTAAAAGCCTAAAGAAACTTTCTTAGATTGAAACTGGCAATGAAAATCGGACCTACCAAGATGGTGTGTGGCTTGAAGTTAAAGTGCAAAAATCCTGGTAAAATCCAGATATAGAATTGGTACATAATCTAAACAAATTATTATTGCTTTAAGGTCAATTCTATTTATAATTACAGATGACCCATAAATAACCAAATTAATGCTTGATAACTAACATGGGAACATCATGCACTCTTATTTCAAAAATGCAAACGGAACTCAAAAAGTGGAAGAAAATTTATCAAAAGGCCAATTATGATAAGAGCCAAATTTCCGTTTAGAAATTTAAAAATAACGAGAAATATTTATAACCCAACATATTAATGTTATGATATATCACAATACCGTTTAACTTAAAATATACTGTAACAGGGGAAATGAAAATTTTATTCGCGTTTTTTAAGAAGCGTCTGTGGTTACCTCTTTACGAGTCCAATAAAGCGCGCAATTTGTTTTTTATTCATGGGGCAAACGATTTGAACGGTATAACCCCTTATATGTATTAATTGTCAGTAGGTGTCGCATTTCAGGTTTAATTTCTAAATGTAAATAATGGCTTGTGGTAGATGTTTTTCCAATTTATTAGTAAGTCATAATATGGCTTTCCGTTAAGTTAGAATGCTTACAAATTCTCCTTAAAGATTGTTAATTGACAATCCTCCACCATATGTGCAACGTTCTCTGGTTTTGCTCAAAAGAAGAAGCTATTTAGAATGGGCAACAAAATACCTAGAACGTGTGTGTACTCTACTAAACTACGCAATTATCAGGCGATGTGCGGTTCAGCATCTGACACATACCGTCATAGGTTGTTTACAAAGTCGTAAAGTTGGGGCAACAACGGGTAGAAATGTGGGACCAAAAGAAAAACATTTACGAAATAGTTTGAATAAACTTTTTACCACATGCAAAAGATTACCAGGACCAAAAGTGTTGCTGAGATAATCTTTTGTCACATTTTATTAATACTGTTATAGCCTCTGTCAAGAAACTGGCCATTTCATCTGTCTGTCCAAAAACTTAATGTACTTAACTTACGGTTCATTTTAAGATTGTATGGAAGAATGTATTAACGATTTGTAAGGCGACACATAAACAGCAAAAGTCAATAAATAAAAGGAATTTCTTTTTACTGATTACTTCCACTCTCTTTGAAATGGAAAAGAGATCTAATAATGTTATTAACACTAATCTCATAAATTCGTTTTGAGCAACATGAGTCGTATTAGTAGATCCTGTGCATAAGCAACAACCATAATTTAATTTGTAAGAAATAAAATTTATTTGCCTCAATACAAGTTATAACACAACATGATACGTTATCATAAAAACGACGTCGTTTTTTAAGTAAATCAAAGTTTAAAGAAAAAGTTGAAACTATTTGAAAATCCCTGTTTTTTGAAAATTCAACTAATTTTGAGAGATTTCATATTTCAATGTGTAATTATAAAATAATAAAAATATATTCTTAAAAGTTTGCATCAAATTAAACAAAAAATTCTATAAAACAAATTTATTTCAAAATTTGTTAAATCTGCAGCACATTTAAAATAGGTTAAATTTTATGAAATTACCCGAAAACTACTTACAATCTTCTCCTGAACGATCTAAACTTTTGTATATATATTTTTTTAAAAACAAGAATTTTAACAAGTAAAACGTGACCAAGTTGAAACCAATCGGTTAAATACACATCATTTTTATGTATTTCCATGTAGTTGTGGTTATTATTTACATAAACAATTTATTCGTTTTGGACCCAGTTGGAAAAGATGAATTTGCTGAGTTTTTTTTAAATCTAGAAGGACATCTCGGTTGTAATTTGTTTAGCGTTAATCCTAAGAAGAAAAATATAACATATATTCACTGATAAAAGTATGCTGTGTCAATTGTATTTAATTTTTAAATATTCTTTTCAAAATTAATTAATCACAAAACTTTTTAATTCTTCTAATGACAACTTTGAATGTTCTAATAACAAATAACAAAAAGTTGTTAAATGACTTTTCAATTTTCTTAGAATCCCTTTTGATCGGTATATACTTACGCTACATGAATGCATAACCATAATTTTATCTTATAATAAAATAATAGTAATTTTCTTGCCATCTTTTCGAATTTTACAGGCACTGATTTTACACTTAATAATTTACGTTTATTGTTTATAATAATTTCAGAAGGTAAAAAGAGTTTTTTACATATTTACTTATTTCCTAAAGTGTCAATATCCACAACAGCAATAAAAATTTTCCACAATTTTTTTGCTATTTCCTTGTACGCTTTACATTTTTTTGCAGGAAATTAAAAAAAAATCATATGTTTACGGCGTCTACGCTGTAATTTTATAATCAATGCGGTTTCTTGTAACAATGCGGCAACTTCAAACATCAAACCATTTTCATATTCCTATTCAAGAAACTCGCACCGAGACAAGTACGGTGGAAAAAAATTAAAAAGGGGAAACTAAGAAATCTCGTCGCAATTGGACGGTAGAGCCATCTATGTTTCGTCGTACTTTTGTGTCGTATTTTGTCCATATAAGATGCGCATCTTTCCGAAGTTTATAATCAATGCTATAATCTATTATTTTACATATGAATCAATGAAATAGTAAAATTTATAATTATTTTATTATTTTCCAAAAAACTAATATTGGCGTAGCGTTATAGTAAAAGGAAGCAAAAACAGAACTTTAACTCAACATCGACTAAACAAGATTGATTTTGTATTGAATTATGACATGCAATTCTAACACTTGTGACAACACCCGAACTGTGACATACGCAATACGAAAATCGTATATTTTACGACAGTTTACCATTTTAGGGTTAACGTCAAAAAATAATAAGTAAAAGTCTAAATTTACTGTAGTTTAAAAGAAAATTGAGTTAATATTTGTTTTGCTTCTTCATTTTGCAGAAAATTAGTAGATGTTTGTCAAACGTCAATTTTGTTATAGTATTTCATAAATTTGTCCACGTTTTACATTTAAAAATGGATAGTAATCAGAACTCTAGAATACTTTGCAATCAATAAGAATATCATGTTGTTCCGAAAAATGGGGAAAATATTTAGTCACACAAGAGCGCCAATATAAAGTGAGTCTCACAAAAAAGTTGACATATCTTTTGAACACAATATAACAACATATTATGTTGAATAGATAAAATAGAACAAATTGATGTGATGAAAATAAGCATTTAAAACGTTTTTACTAAAAAAATCACTAAAATAAACTATTTTTTCTGAATTTTTGTTTATTAACCGAATGGATTTTTATTTCTTAAGCAGTATTTGTAGACGAGTAGGTTAATTTGTTGCTTAGTAACGTATTGAGCTTCCTAACTAGGGTTCGATTCTGACTGCAGTATTTTTTATAAACTTTATTATTATTGTAATACAATTTTGTAAAGGAAATTTAATGTTTTAAAAAAGAATTGAAAATATTAAACTCATTTTATAGAAATTATATTAATAATAACATCTTTTAATGAACTTTTTCGTGGGACACAAAGTATATAATTACCATAAGTAATAATCAGAAATAGAATTAATATCTTTATTAATAATTTTATTACATTTAAATAAAAATAATTTCATAATTACTCATTAATTTATTTAATTAATACTTGTGTTTATTTATCCGCATACAATTCAATACTAATTACAAATAGATTATTTACTAAAAGTAAAACAAACATTAACAAATTCAACCATTTGACAAGCGGGTTTACCATTAATTATGCGATTTCACATTAAACAAACACTAAAAATTTTACTGTGTTGATGTTTCATAAACCACTATGCAAAATAAACTTTCAAAAATTGATGAATACGCTGAATCGAATTAGTTTATCGGCAAGTTTTATAAATAAAAATATAAATGAACTCGTTTACACATACTTTAATTTTTTTTTTTTAATTTTAAAACGAATTTTGCATGTTATTGTTTGCAAAGAATATAATCCAGAGGGTAAAATGTTTATATGACGCGTTATTTCCCTGCACAAAACAGACATATATACGCATTTATATGAAAATTTTCCTAATCTATATTGACTTTTTATAAATTTGCGGTTAAACCGTTTAATTTAGTTGGTAATAAACACAAACGCTTTAATGAAAAGGATTATATTTGGTTTAGTGTTTCTGTGCAATTGAATGTTGGTTGCTGCTGCATACGTGTTTAGAAATATAATTTCCGGATTTTTTTTTGAATAAAATTAAAAAAATACAAAACGTTTTAAATTTGAAAATTTAAAACGCGCTAATAAAAAATAATTGTTCAGTTTATTTAAGCAATTTAAAAACATAGAACGTAGATATTACATGAAATTAATAGGAAATAATTCTTAATATATATGTTTGTGTTTCAAACATCTTGTTATTAATCACTCCGCGTCGCCGGTGGCATAAAAGATGCATTATTTTATTAGTATAATGTTAGTTGTAAACATAGTAAACAATCATTTCACTAAATATATCTTGACATTTGACAAGTTAACAAACCAAAAACCTTGTAATTTTAAAATGTTTAATTATGTAAAACACAAAAATCAACAAAAATGTAGAAGAAGACACATTATTCAAATGACTATTTTCTTAAGATTAAAAAGGGTGTAATTTTAAAATTACTATGGGTTTCGACACCAAGGTGTCATCATCGAGTCCACAGCAATCTTACACCCTCATCTAACAGAATAAAATACTACTACTCGTTTTCTTAACAACTACTGTTAGTTGCGTTGACCGGTTTTTTACTGTTGGTGGGGGGGAATTTGTAACAGGCACATTTTGGTTATTCTAACTTTAGAGTCTCTTTGTGTTGTAATATGTCGCATTCTACTCGATTCTCAAAATTATTACTTATCTTTTGGTACCTAAAACCAAATTTTTATAAAAGCGATTATTATTGAATTTCTTATTCTAAGGTCGAACAACTGCAAGTAAGTTCTTTAAATAAATTTGTATTGTATATACGTCAAAAATTTGTTGTAGAAACCTTTAAAATTTTCAAAAACTAATTACTTATACACCGATATTCTGTTGTAACGTAAATTTGTTGGTAAGAATTTCAAAGTCATTTTGGGACATTCGGTTTATTATTTAATTTTACCACCTAATCTCTAAAGAATTCGTTGATCTTTGCTTCTCTTACTAAAGCTTTCTATTCTGAGAGAACAATTACTAAAAAGTGCATTTTCGATGTCAAATCGTTTGATGATATCAAATTTATACGTTGGCTGATCTTTGACCTCCTGGATTAGATATTCACGTACAGATAAGTACAATTTTATTTTCCTGCTACAATTCAATTCGATTCTTTGTGTATAATGACAACACATTCATGACACACCTGTACTTAATAACTTTTTTCGGATGCTCTAAATATTTACTTAGCGTATCACAAGTGTGATAATTTGAGTTCACTTTTATTTTTTTAAAACAGAACTTTGTTGGATAAATGATAACGCGTCAAAGAAGCTTTTTTGATCGTGATTCTCAATTAATTAGGTAAATTTTGTAACCTAGATTTTGATTACATTTGGCGCCTAATTTTGTTAATGATCTTTGTGCTATTTTCTTTGTTTTTTATTAAAACGTTTTCTCAGCTTTATGAAAAATTTATTATAATGTTTATAAGTTTGTTTATGTGGATAAACACTCAATAAATAACCACATGTTAAGATAAGTTTGATTTTTGTCTATTTACTGGACATCCCCACTTTACCGATAAAACTTTATTTTATTTTGAATTGTTGTTGACCTACCGGCATATCTTTTTGAAATGGTTATAAATTTTGGCCCTGCAACGTAGAGCCATGACAAATATAAAATTTATTTGCGTGGTTGTTTACAGTTTGTTTTCTTACTGATACTGACTACTTGTATTACTATTTTTGTTTGCTAAAATGTCTACAAAGTAGAAAATCAAGGTTAATAGATTGGTTAAAAGTGAACTTCAGTTTGAACTCTCCTTAAGAGGATTAGCTACTTCACCTCCTTTTGGTGAAGAACTGTTTTTTTTTGTACGCATAAATAAATTTTGATTTGTAAAAGCTCTTTGGGATAGAGATGCATTAATGTTTCGAAATGTTTCCGTTACGCTGCAATGCACGTGTGCTCAAAGTCAAGATTGTTGGAAGTTGTTTTTGGTCATTTGATATTTTTCTTAATTCAGAGTTATAAAGGATATTATCGTCACGTTCAGGTAATTAAAGTTTTCAGAAAATGCTTATTTCATAGGTCTCACACTTCGAGTTCTTTGAATTCTACTTCACGTCACATTTCGTTTTGCTGGATCAAGGGTTTCTTTGTTTCCTTTTGGGAATTACAGTTGGTGTTGGCCGACGTTCTTTGCGCCCACGGTCTAAATTCTAGGTAAGCGGTATCGTTTGTTAATTCTAAGAAAATTGTAACGCAATAATTTTTTTTAACGTTCAGTGTGTGAAAAGAACCGATAAGTGGGGTTGACGCTTTGTCACCCGATGTTAGTCTTTAGTTTGACTCACGACGAGAAACATGTAGCTAATAGTACGGATTAATGTTGTTTAATTAAAATTAAAACAACCGCATACGTACCGTTAAATGCCGAAAAATGTAAGTTTAAACGCAAACTTTTCGAGGGCGCAAGTGAAAATTACGTTTGATGTGTATCCGCAAAAGGACCTCGTTCGTGGCCGTAAAAGAAAATAACGTTTGATTAATGTTGAAATCAAAATAAACGCCCTGCGGATGGTGAACGATCTCTTGTGCACACGAAATTTCAATTAAAAAACATGCGAGTGTGGGGCATGTTATACGAGATTTCGGATTAAAATCAATAGTTCCTGGTGGATGACTTTGGAAACAAATGGTTCCGAGTGGATTATTCTGCAATAAATGGATCATCTTTCGCATTTTGGATTGGAAGAAAGAAAACTGTAAGTACTCTTTTATTTCCAAAACTTCCGTGCTTTTGAGAGTGAGTTCGCGTTTGGTGAAATAAATTAAACAGCGTTTAGAGTATCTTTATTTTTTTGTATGTTTGGTTTTATTTTAAATTAATGTTAGCGTTAAAATCTTGTTCAATGGTGAATAAATGATCAAACCAAGTCCTGGGCATGTTACGTTCGAGTTGATGTTACAGTAAAAATTACGTATTTGACTGGGCCACAGACTCGTTTCGTTGATTTACCCACATAATTTAATAGTAGGAGCGCGGTTAAATATCTATTTATTCGTCCGGTGAACGAGGTAACTTATCGTATGCATGTTTGTTTGTGTGTGTTTGATTTATATTAAGCGACGAAATACGTCATAGAATTAGGACACCGTGCTAAAACCGTGTACATTTTTTTTTACACTTAATAGAGAACCGTTAGTAATGATTATTCTCTTTTATTATTTCAAGTGTTTGCATTTTTCCATTTTCTTTAGTGAACATTTATCTTAACAATAAAAAGATTAGGGTGGCGCCTGACAACACCGACTGTGACCTAATAGAAGGACCTTTAGTCTTCAAAAGGTAAGTGAGAGACAAATCCTAACTCACCCCTTGCCGTTAGCTAGCCGGCACATTCGTTTGCTACAAATTTGATTTTCAAATTTTGTGGTGTAACAACGTCGAGGTTGAGAGCTTACATAAATCGGTCAAAAGTGTTTTAAAATTAAACAAATCCTTTAAAGCATGTTTTCATGACATTTGATTTGTTGATAATAAAGCTGTTTTAACTCAGGGTCTTAAAAATTATATTGTTTAGCTGAGAATTTTTAAGGAGTGACATCTACCTTATCTTATAGAAAATTAACGTATTTGTAGATTCACTTACAAAGCAATGCACTTCAATTTCTTCACAAGTACCTGAGGAAATTGCAAGCCAAAATAATTTTTTTCCAAATCTTCAACATTTAAAGCACCATACAGAAACAAAATTAAAAAAACTAAAAAAAGTTAACATTTGGAAATATCTCTCCACTACATATTTTAAGGCTTATACCACCTAATGAACCTAAACTTAACAAACTAAGCAATGCCAACAGATAACTCTAACGACAGTTACGTTACAGTTTATACTATTTATACGTGTCCCTTACTACACGAGATGTCGTTAGACACACATTTCACATAGACATAGACCTGTCTTCACCTTCATATATGATTCCACTAAAATATTTTCCATTTTCCAAACTAAATCTAACTTTCTCTGGCGTTGGTTCCTTAATTTTTTTTCAAATTTTTGCTTAGACTGAAAGAATTAAACGCTTCTCGCAACATTCTGCCCAACAGTTATTTACTTCAATTCCTGAAATACTTACTGGCAAAGCGTTACTTCTTTTCCGAGCTCATCGAAGCTTCTACAACCTAATCTGGCTTACCTGGATTATAACTTGAATTCCTATACTAGCCTGTCTTCTAAGTCAAAAACAAAAATCAACCATTATACCTTTCGTAGGTTCAAACCTGCTTTTTTTCAAAAATCAACATGTTAAAATTGTAGAGAAAAGGGTCATCTTTTTTCTCAATGTGCTAAATCACAAGTTTTGTATTGTTTTAAACTGAAAATTGAATGCTTAAGTCAAGACACGGATTCTAAAATGTTGCTATCATCGACAAATTTATTTATGGATTTAGAGGACAGACAACTTATCTCACTGGTTTTTATTTTGAATTTTAGCCCAAGTTGGCAGATCATTCAGTCTTTAGGCATACCTTTGCGTAAACTAAATATCACCTCTTGTCAGTTGACTACAAATAAAGAGTTTGCTGTTCTTGGATCTGTACCTCTACCATATTGTTTACAAGTAAAGTAAAAATTGTTGATACCCTCATCCATCCAGATGTATCCCAAATGCTTATCTTAGGTATTGATTTCCGGGAAGTCATAAACTTTGTACTTGATTTTTGTAACGGTCAATAGTTTTTTGCTTCTTATTTTACACAGTGGCTTCTGTTTTCAATTTTTGGAGAAAGTATCTCTCCTTACGAAGAAACAATTTTAGACCATCTAGTTCAGACTTCTTTTGCTAAATGCCGGTTTAATTTACTTTGTACTTTATCACTACAATAAGCTGTTGACGCTGAGTTAGAATCTGTGCTTCAGGGGAGATAATAGAACTCCCCACAAGCTCATCGCTAGTAGTCGGTGAAAAAAAATAAAATACCGCTTTTATATTAATTTTAGGATGTTGAACTAAGTTACGCTTGAAGATGTATATCATCTCATGTCATTTTCCAATCTTAGATTGTTTGCGGGTACAAAGGTTTCTTGCTCCGTTTATCAGTACATAGTTTTACACAGTACCACAACGAGGGGTTGTTTCAATTGAAAAGAATGCCTTTTGGAATCATAATGCGTCTGAAAAACACTCATTTCTGTGACAAATCATAAAGTCAACTTACTTTTACTGCTCTTAAAAATTAATTAATGGCAGCAGCCATTTTGTCTTGACCCCGATTTCTTAACATCTCTTTGTAATTCCTACTGAGGCGTGTAATTAATAAGTTAGGTTCCAGGCTTCAGTAGTCAGGGAATCCATAACGGAAAAAACAATTAGACTACATTAGTCGGTAGTTGAGTAAAACTTAAATAAAAGTATTTACTACTACTGTAAAAGGTGAACTAGTAACGGTCCTGTGCATTCATTGAAAATTTAAACGTATGTGGATGAACTCATTTTACCGATTACCGACCACTGATTTTTTCATATAGTTGCATCAACTTTACGGTGAACTTTCAAAAGATTAACTAGATGTCCAATTAGGCTCCAGGTGTCAAGCTTCAGGTTTACTCTACTTAATAGAAATACTACTATTTGATTATGTTTGTTTTAAGTAAGAGAAATTCTGTAAACCAGTGATAATTAGCACTTTGGTGACTCAGAACTTGTTAGCCATTTTTAAATTTAAGCGTTCAATGAAGGAATAGGTAAATTAACAGTTTTCATTTGATTATTTTCTTACCTGAACCATTCTCATAAATCACTTTTAGTTTTAATTAAAAAATTAAAAATTAATTTGCTTCAAGTCATCCAATAAAAAAATCTACGGTATTGTCAGTGATATTATAACCAGAGAACTGATGCAGTAACTAAATTCTGGTTTGTTAAGTAAGTTGTAAGTGTAAAAAAATGAATAAAGTAAAAATTGAAGCTTACTCATAGTTTATTAATACCTAATCAAAGATTAAGACTTGTTTAAAAAATGGGTTAATAAACCCAACATTCAAATATAAAAAACATTTATTAAAAATTACTATGCAACTTCAAAGAATTTCATAACACAATAATTCTCAAAAATATAGTGAAATAAACAATAAAAGATTGTTTAAGAAACTCATTATAATATTCAGTAGTTATATCCCAAGTATTTGGCATGCAAGAAGGATGTCGAGAACTATTTCCCAAAGCAATTGTTCACCAATTATTGTAGAAGAGATTTAAGCATAGAAATTAATAAAAGAAACTCCCTTTTGAAATAAATAACCATCAAAAAAATTGCAATTGTTTTAGTATCGTAATTATGACACTTTCAAACGTAAAAATAATTTGAAAAAATGAAATGTTTATTACGTCAATATTAAATTACAACCACTAGTACTTTTCATACTTTTATTTAATCGTTAGCTTTAGTATATAAATGTGATAACCTAGTAATCAAATTGAAAATTGGGGAATAAAGTTCGTTTGCTTAAAAACCCGTTAAACTAATTATTCTCAGAGGGTGTTTATTGTATAAAATTCAATATTTTAAAGTTCTAACATTTTGTACAATAAAATAAAAATAAATTATAAGTGATTAAAATACGAAAGCTTAATTGTTATATTTTTCACGAAACGTAACGTGTATTGCCAAAACCTTTTAGTAGTTACGTGTTATGGCTAAACCTGTAAGTGCAATTTTAACCGTTGTGAAATTACTTTAAAAAATGTATTCTCAAGATTCAATTTATAGTCGTGTAAAACTCCTTATTTTATTTACTAGCTGTAAGGTGATAACAGTGTTACGTGGAAGAAACTCGTAAATTGATTAGTTTGGCACAAAACCTTCAAAATATACGTATATGTATATTGGTTTGAAAACACGTATTGTAGTGATCTTACTGTAACATCTCTTTATTCTGTGGTACGTTGTACAAGTCTTCTATACATAATTGTCTCATCAGGTAAGCGTTGAAACATTTAAAAAATGCAAAATTGCTGTTTTAAATTGATAGTGAATATATTTATGGTAATAATCTGTTTACTCTAAAAGAGTCCTTCTAGGTGGAGGTGAGATGTACAAACAACTCCGTAGCTTTTAAATGCTGTCGTTTCGCCCACCGTTTAATCGTTTCTACTTAAAATTGTTGCCGTGCGTATTATTTACATAAATCTTAACTAGAGTACTGTTTATAAATGCTTTCAAAAATTTTAAAATTGATATTATTATCCATTGATCAATTTAATTTTTTGGTGACCATCAACTCGATTTTGAAAACAGCCTTAATAAAGCTCACACAACGATGGGCGAAACGTCGTCAAATACAACCTATTGAGTTGAACGGTGGTTCTTTCTCCAATTGATTTTAAATTCTTAATTTTTAGCTTAAGATCCTTCTTATGGAGACGCAGGGGAATGAAACTCTTTCACTGTTCTATTGTTCGCGACGTTTGGAAACTTTTATTATTTATTAAAAACAATCGTGTTCCCTTCATCAGGCGGCTAGTGACAAAACAAACCAATTACAATGAATTGTAAAACAAGTGTGTGTTACTAGACATGTAACATTTGATTAATTTTATGTAATCAACAAGAATCAAAATTTTTGCATAAATAACATAGAAAAAATTACTTACTTGATAGATATTGGAAAAAATTGTCAAAATGTATAATAATATTAAATTATTGGTCATTTACTTAAAAGATACTAATTAATAAATACTAAAAACGACAAAATTTACCAGAAAAAATTACACCACGTGATTTACAATTAAAACTAACAACAATAATTCAATAGGACGGCACATTAGTAAATGTAATATTTACATACAAATTAAATAATAGATCCAAGATCTATTGTGTATGTATAACATAAAGATAAAAGGAACCTCCTTGTTAAAAATTGCAAATACGTTTGAAAAAATTTAATAAAATTAGCAACAAAGGTACACTCATGAAATTTAAAACTTGGACACCACAATTTCTGTAAACAAAAGTTTGCACATTGTGAAGCGGGCTTAAGGGTATCATTTACAATTCTAACAGCAGGTAGTCTCAGCAGGGGTTATCTTATAGAAGGACTGTAGAATGAATCATTACACTAAGCAGTTTTAGAAAATAGGTAATTTACGTTGCTTACTTAATTTTTTCTTTAAAGAATATATTTGAAGGTATCGCTAATTAAACACCATAGCTCGATTAATTATCGAATCAAAATTTTGTTTAGGAAATGTTTACAAAATAAAATTAGAAATAATTTTGATTTAAAAAACGTCTACAAGCAATAACTTTTAAATTAAATCAAAAACTAAACATGGTTATTTGGGTTGACTGATTATTACTTATTTTTAAATAAATCTAACCTACTAATTATTGTTAAATTACAAAATGTATATTTTATGACGTTTCATATTTTTCTGTAGTTAATATAAAAAGTGAAAATAAAAACTAAGGCAATTCTTATTGTCAACGTATATATTTAGTTTTTGACAAGAATTTATTACATAATTATAATTAAGATACCAAGTTATAGTTTAAAATTAAATGAAAACTTTTTTTAAATAAAGGTATTACTATATAAATAAATATAAGAAATCAAA